>CM042410.1:20650221-20937721 GCA_023634145.1 Thymallus thymallus | reverse complement strand
AAGTAAACAAAAAAGCCTTAAATATACCACCTGTTTTAGACAGTTATTACAGATAAACAGCAGAAGTGGTAGAATTGTTAGTAATGGGTGGTCGAAGATGTTCATGGTAGCTTGTAGTTTTGATTTCTAATGATAAAAAAAAAGGAAGTGTCCCCTAATACATTGCCCTGTGCTTCAACAGGCTGCACTTTGTCAGACTCCTCTGCCCAGTGGATATAGTTAGATCACCAGGCCAGTCTGTTCTCCTACTCTGCTCCTGTACTGACCCTCAGACTAAACCTGACAGCATCACATGGACTAAACTCTAGGATGGACAGAGACCTAAGACTTCATTAACCCAGAGTGATCTCTACAGAGACAGTGGAGATGTTTGATACTGAGAACTCTCCTGGAAACCTCTCTGTCCTCCTCTCACACCTCACTGATTAGGATCAGGGAGATTACAAGTGTATAATCAATAATAGAGAATACAGAGACATCACTCTTCATGTTAAAGGTAAGACACCTGATTCTGATCTATCCTTTTCATTTATGTGTACAGTACCAGTCAAATGTTTGGACACACCTACTCATTTTAAATAATCTATTTTACACCAAATCCATTAGAGTTAAGACTGTCAGGGTTAGGTTTAGAGATGCCCATAGGCATTTCTAGGACTGACAGGTTTAGTAGTCTGGGTAGGTTTTCTAACAGACTCTATGGTGTTAATTTGTGTTGGTCGCCAATTAGAGGCAGCTGCATTGCGTTGTCTCTAATTGGGGATCCTATTTAGTGTGTTCCTTTTTCCACCTTTGTTGTGGATCATTGTTTTGTGTCAGTTCCATTTTGAACTCACACACACACACACACACACACACACACACACACACACGTTGCGGTTCTGGTTCTCTCTGTTTATTGTTTTCCCAGTTTGTGTGATAAAAATAGTATGCCGAACTTCCATAGCGCTGCACCTTGGTCATTCATTTCACACATCCGTGACAAAAACATCATGATTACAAAACACATCTGCAAAGGATGTCAATTGTCACTAAAATACAGGGTCTCTATCTGACTTCCTAACCAGAGCCATTATCATACAGCTCTGTCCCTGAACTGGCAGTAGATTAAGCGTAGCCTACTATACCAAACTCAATGTCTTCATAAACACTCATCACAATGATTAGAATTTGAAAGGCATTGAAATATCTTGCATCTAGAAAGTGGCCAGTCATACCTGTTGTAACAGTGCCTCTGCATAAGTGCACAACCACCCAACCAACAACAACCACCACCCAACCAACAACAACCACCCAACCAACAACAACCACCCAACCAACAACCACCACCCAACCAACAACCACCACCCAACCAACAACCACCACCCAACCAACAACAACCACCCAACCAACAACCACCACCCAACCAACAACAACCACCACCCAACCAACAACCACCACCCAACCAACAACCACCACCCAACCAACCAACAATCGTAAGTAAGTGCCAATACATAATTACATACTCATTATGATAGGAACTATTTTACACACATACACATGGCTTGATATTGTGTACACTAATGTTTTCAACAGAGACCAGACCCCTCCTGCACTTCCCCTTTGGTATTGTGTCATTGTGTTCATAGCAGTCATTGTGGTTGTAACATTCATGTGATTATAGCAGTCATAGTGTTTATAGCAGTCATTGTGGCTACAGATGAGGAGCAGAGCAGCAGGACCAGAAGTCAAACAGTCACAGTCTAATGATGTGAATTATGTTAATCAAATTGAAACTATCAATATCAGATAACTGTAAGATTATGCCTACATTTTGCACATTTAGTAGTTTTTTATACAAATTTTTTAAGGGCAAAAGCTAAGTACATTTTTTTTGTTCTATGATACTGCATAACTGGTTGTATCTATCTTATCTATCTGATTTATGTGTCCTTTTTTAAACAAGGTTAAGTGTGTGTCGTTAAGTGGGTTGATTTTCTCAAAGCATACAGCTAATATGGCTTTTATTGTATTGAGTTCTCGTTTTAAATAAAACAAGTAAATTATGTAAACTGGGTTTGTGCTAAGTTTTAAGACACTGGGTTATTATCTGTCATTAGTCAAGTAAAATGTACCATGTGTATGGGTGCATACTGTATAGAATAAGAGCTGGAAATCAACAAACACCTGATTAAAAGTAATAATGATATTCCGCAGAAAAGTCCACTCTTCAGCAGAGACACCATGATGTCCTGCAGTTCCCTGCCACATAATGTGGTTTAGGTGGCATAGCATGACATTCTCACACATCTATCACTGTGCACGGAAAGCTGAAAATGGCTAACAAATAGTTCACTGTGGCTTCAGGGCCTGCATACAGAGAGAAACCTGAGATAAACCCTCCCCTGTCTTCTCTGATCTTATTCAAACACAGTCTATCTGCTATGAACAGTCCTGACTTGACTTTAAACAGCCCTGCTGTCTGACCTCATACTGGCTGACGATGGCTGAGAAGGCGGGCGAGGTCCGGCAGCTCTCGTCCAGCAGGCTCATGCTGCGGTCGTAGTGACCGATGTAGGTCGTGAAGACCACAAACTCGAACTTCCTGGATAGGATGATATCCGCAATCCTCTGGCTCTCCTCCCTGAAGGAAGAGAAAGAATGGAATGAAGAAAAGAAATAGGGAGTAAAAGGATGGATTGCACACTAGACACCATGCTCAGTATGCAGCAGACACATGGTCCATCGGATCTGATGAATGACCTCTGTGCTGCATTAATGTGTGTTCTGTCGGTCATGAGTACTGTATGTGTCGGCTGTGTGTGTGTGGTGTAGGGTCTGCAGTGTCTCACCACTGTCGGATGCGGTTCTCTAACTCGGTGAGGATTCTGCGGTGCAGAGTGTAAACATCAGGCAGCTCGTTGAGGATCTCCCTCAGCCTCTCCTCCTCCAGCACAGGATCCCCCTCATCCCCTACGGCAGCCCCCACCGCTTCCCTGAAATCCTGACACAGAGACGAAGATGATTTGGTCATATGGGTTATTAACATACTGTACATGACACACACTCATTGTATGAAGTCAATCAGTGCTTCCAGTCCTACGTCTGGAAGATTCCTCCATTCACACAACAAAAATGGGAATTTCCAATTCAGTAAGCATTATGTCGGTCTGCCTGTCTAACATGATGTCTATTTTTTAGACAGACTGCCAATGACTGCATGAGGAAGCCAGTTAGCTCATATAATGTACAGAGCATTAGATAATCTCCATAAACCATGAGATTTAGTCCTGCGGTAGTATAGTGCAGTACCCTAAAGTGCCTGTTTTCTTGGTTTCCTGGTTTCGACCTTTACTCTGCTTGCCCTGACCCTGACCCTGAGCCTGCCTGCCGTCTTGTACCTTTGCCCCACTACTCTGGATTACCGAACTCTGCCTGCCCTGAGCCTGCCTGTCGTCTTGTACCTTTGCCCCACTACTCTGGATTAGTGGGGCAAAGGTACATTTCTACATTGGACATGCCACCTTGTCCCAGACCTGCTGTTATCATCTCGCTCTCGCTCTACAGCACCTGCGCTCTATTGCACTGAAAAGCCAAGTGACATTCCCTCCTGATGTATTTACCTGTTGCAACCTCCACAACTACTTTTATTATTATTTGACCCTGCTGGTCATCTATGAACATTTGAACATCTTGGAGAAAGAACTGGCCTTAATGGCCATGAATTGTTATAATCTCCACCCGGCACAGCCAGAAGAGGACTGGCCACCCCTCAGAGGCTGGTTCCTCTCTAGGTTTCTTCCTAGGTTTAGCCTTTATAGGGAGTTTTTCCTAGCCACCGTGCTTCTACATCTGTATTGCTTGCTGTTTGGGGTTTTAGGCTGGGTTTCTGTATAGCACTTTGTGACATCGGCTGATGTAAAAAGGGCTTTATAAATACATTTGATTTGATTTGATTTGGATTACCGAACTCTGCTTGCCCAACCTGTCTTTTGTTGGTATAATAAACATTTGTTATTCCAATGTTGTCTGCACCTGGGTCTCACCTGTATGCTGATAGCGTTGTGATGTAATGCAGAGAGAAGTGCTCCAAGATTAACTTTGACCCCAGAAGGGTTGCATTCCAAATCTTCTTGAAATGTGCAATGAACCACTTACTCTCCCCTAAAATAGGATAGTTGCTCTGCTGCAATCTGTGGGTAACCCTCCATTACATAATTCAATCCCAATTATTCTATCTTGTCTGAGTGATTCATACGATTTGACTTTCCACAGGCAAAAAAATACTGTCTGCCAGGATCTGAACTCATGGCTGCTTGTGTACCTACTACTGTACTGCTGTACCAAGTACCAAGTACCAAATATATGACTGTATATCACCATCCTAACCCTTACTCCACATCTTCTGTACCGCTCTCCTACCCAGCGCATAGGGGCACTAAAAGACGACAGGTAGCTTTCTTGGGGCAGATTTTGCTTCTTGAAGGTAAGGGGAAATCATCTATAAAAATGTCTGGTTCAAAGACATCTTGATACTTACCTCCTGGAGAAGCTTGAGGGCTTTCACATGTCTGCAGAGAGAGAAATTGAGGCTCTGTGTCAGGTTTCCATGTGCAGACAGATGTAACAATGCATTAGTTTACAGGTTATTAAGGTGAAAGAACAAGGTGAAAGGGACACGACAATGTTACAGAGTTACAATGATGCTGATCATTAGTGTTCTATGTGATACTCAGGCCACTCACAGTCTCTCAGTGTCCAGCAGCTCTTTGGCAATGTAGAAGGCTCTGGATCGACCGTCGCTCTGTAAACAATAACATTATTAGTAACAATCTCTCAGTGTCCACCAGCTCTTTGGCAATATAGAAGGCTCTGGATCGACCGTCGCTCTGTAAACAATAACATTATCAGTAACAATCTCTGTGTCCACCAGCTCTTTGGCAATGTAGAAGGCTCTGGATCGACAATCGCTCTGTAAACAACAACATTATCAGTAATAAATCTCTGTTGAATAGCAAACATAATACAATAGCAATATCTTAACTTATTTTTGAACACTCAAGAAGTCTCAAAGGTTTTGAAGTCTCACCTGTCTGTCATATGTGTTATCTGCTCCTCCCTCCTCCTCATCCTCAGAGGTGCGTCCTTGGTCTTCCTCCCCAGCTGTCCCTCCCCCCGCCTCACCCCTTGACCCAGCAGGGGGACCAACAGCTATGGAGCACATGGTGTAGGCTTCTGTATAGGCACTGAGAGGACAGGACCGAATCAGACTAGTGTAGTTCACACTTCACACACAGGTCAACAAAAACACACAGGTCAACAAACACACACAGGTCAACAAACACACACATATCAACATATGAAGGGATTATTTCCAAAATGCTATATCCACCAATGTTTCACATTTGTGTTTTTTCACTTGAAATGATTGCTTATGGGTAACTCCACGTGTGTAAAATATTACTATTTTTAGATTTTTTATTAACCCTCCTGTTGTGTTCGTTTCATGTTAATTAATTCTGTGTTCCCAGTCCAAAATGACCGCCCCATTATAGCTGATCATAAATCCATAATAATCCATATATTATCACCTAATGTTGTGTTAAATCTTTTTATCTTTTTAAGTTCTTGTGAACATTACAAGTTTTGAACTTCTATTTGCTATTTATGGCCTGTAGGCCTCATTGACCTGAGCTCATACAAAGCATAATGTATGGATTATTTTAATTATAACAAATACTCAGATGATTGTGCTATTGTGCTATTTATCACAGACTACTTTGTGTCAAAGTCAGTCTTGTTGACGGCGGTCTGGTCTTGTAACACAGTTGTTGAAGCGAATCACCCGTGACAACACTTGAAATGTCTGGAGTGACATAGTGGCATGAAAAATTGCCCAACCAGACTCTGCATCCCATAAACTGGTGGTAGATTAGTTTCTGGATCTGTACACACCAGTCAAATCAAGAGACCCACGTATGCTTGGACGTCTGTCCGGTCTAACTCCTTCCAGTTGTCTTTGTAAATGCATCTCCCCTCCAAGTTGGTCATGTTCATCACTATAGTTTCGATTGACTCTGTCAGGAACAGTTTGAAGCAGGATTTTATGTCATCAACCCGGGATATGGCATATCTCGTTGGCCCTGGGGTCATCCTGATAACATTTTCAGCCCACAGCCGACCTCTCCTCTCAGGTGGGGATAAAGACCAGGACAAATTCCCATTATTTGACCGGAATGTAACAACAACCTCAGCAGGGCCCTCTTCCTCATCACTGGATTGTTCCACATCGGTTGTCTCTTGGTCTGGATCATATTCTGTGTTCTCTTCAACTTCTGACACTTCCTCCTCTAATGCATTGTGTCCCGTGTAGCTCAGATGGTAGAGCATGGCGCTTGCAATGCCAGGGTTGTGGGTTTGATTCCCTTGGGGGACCAGTACAAACAAAAAAGTATGAATATGTATGGACTAACTAACTGTGAATTGCTCTGGATAAGAGCGTCTGCTAAATGACTGAAAATGTAAATGAAAAATCTTAACTGTCAAATCTTAACTGTCAGTTTCCTGGCCTCTCTCCTCCTCACCAGTGTCATGATCAAAGATATGATCAAGAGCCTCACATACAGTATATCACTTGGTCATTGTGCTGTCACAGAATGAATTGTGAGAAAGGCCTCAAAAAAGCTTTATATACCAGAGATGCGAGAAAAGTTATTATTGAAACAATGTTGCGATTGTTTGTGAAAATGGAGGAAAGATTCTATTGGGGAAAGGTTCCCGTGGGGGTTGCTATGGAACCCAAGAATGGGAGTGAAGTGTGTGTGCTCAAACACACATGCATGTGTGGGTCTGGGAGAGGAAGTGTGTCCATCTGATGAATGGGCATGTGCCTGAACTCAATTTTATACACTAATTGTAGTCTCACCCATTAATTTCTAATGACCAGCCTTTTTTGACCAGGAACACCATAGGTGTACAAAAGTTAAATAAAACACCCAAAATTTTATGAAAATCATCCAATGTATTTTGTGTGTTTAGATGCCCTGTGTGGACAAAGTCATGGATCCTTATGACAATCAGATTAAATGAACTACATTTTTCAGAGAGAAAACTTAAATCCAATTCAACCAGAACACAACAGGAGGGTTAATAGATTTTAGATGTGTATTTAAATGTGTTTTCTTTGGCAAAACGCTATACACTGAGTGTACAGAACATTATGAACACCTGCTCTTTCCATGACATAGACTGACCAGGTGAATCCAGGTGAAAGCTATGATCCCTTATAGACGTGACTTATTAAATCCACTTCAATCAATGTAGATGTATCAAGAACTGCAACACTGCTGGGTTTTTCACGCTCAACAGTTGCCTGTGTGTATCAGGATTTGTTCACCACCCAAAGGACATCCAGCCAACTTGACACAACTGTGGGAAGCATTGGAGTCAACATGGGCCAGCATCCCTGTGGAATGCTTTCGACACCTTGTATAGTTCATGCCCTGAAGAATTGAGGCTGTTCTGAGGGCAAACATTTTTGAGGGTCGTTGGGGGTGGAAGGTTGCAACTCAATATTAGGAAGGTGTTCATAATGTTTTATACACTACATTGTTAAGCTGGAATGGAATGCTAGTATACTGTATATTTGACTTGTCCCACCTAGCTATCTTAAGATATGTCGCTCTGGATAAGAGCATCTGCTAAATGACTAAAATGTCAAATGTAAATGTTTATATACAGATGCCATATTACTGTATTGATTAATAAAAATAAAAATATATAATATACAAATGTATCTTTATAAAGAAAATGTAGGTATTGGTTACATTTGACTGTGTAAAACCTAGCAGTACAACTTATATAGTGTCTTGCAAAAAAACATGATTATTTGTCTCTCAAATGAAACCATCAAGTGATAGATTTCAAACACATATAAGTGATAGAGTTTTTAAACAACCCCAATCTCTTTCATAAGTTATTTTACAATAAAAGCTCATTTACCAACATTTCTGAAAATGGATCTATAGCTATTTGCAATTAAACTCTTCATATGTATTTGTCTGTAAAGTTTACTGAAATCTTGCAGATGATGAAGGAGAGAGAGAGAGAGCGAGAGAGAGAGAGAGAGAGAGAGAGAGAGAGAGAGAGAGAGAGAAAACCATCAAATATATTACTAAACCAAAGGACATTTACAGGGAGGCATTATGAAGCTATAATTCATCTGATGGGCAGTGGTTCAAATCCATAAAAGACAAAACTCTGATCGTTAGCCAGATAAAAAAAAACACAACATAAAAAACTCTTCTTCTTAAGATGAATATGAAGGTAGGAGACGCAGTGACACACAGCTTGTCTTCAGCTAGTGTCCGTTTCCAAACCAAAACAGAGAGGTCTGGTAACGCTTCTTTATAGTAAATTAAAAGCAACATGTCTGATCAATGGAAAGGAGGATTAATCAACCCCAGAGTGATCTCTCATCGGCCACGGTGTCGCCAGCTGATGAATGGCTCATAAAGCTCAAAGGCTCTTAGAGAAACAAATTAAAAACCATTTGTTCAGGAAGAGAACAATGACGTTGTTAGAGCAATGTTTCAAGATTCTATCTGCCCACTCCAACACGCTGTACGTATGGTGTTTCCATCATTAATGTCTTTATCTCCAGACCACAACATGAAGTCTTATCTTTATACATTTACTGTATATAAAGTCCATTTTATAGACTACCCAGGTGAAAGCTATGATCCCTTATTGATGTCAACTTTAATCAGTGTAGATGAAGGGGGGGAGACAGGTTAACGACCTCCCGTGTAGCTCAGATGGTAGAGCATGGTGCTTGCAATGCCAAGGTTGTGGGTTTGATTCCTATGGGGGACCAGTACAAAAAAAGTATGAACATGTATGCACTAACTAACTGTAAGTTCCTCTGGATAAGAGTGTCTGCTAAATGATGTAAATATAATGAAGGATTTTTAAGTCTTGAGACAATTGTGTATGTATGCCATTCAGAGAGTAGACTGAAGTGCCTTTGAACGGGTTATGGTAGTAGGTGCCAAGGCACCATTTGTAGTGTGTCTAGAACTGCAATGCTGCTGGGTTTTTCATGCTCAACAGTTTTCTGTGTGTGTATCAAGAATGGTCTACCACCCAAATGACATCCAGGCAATTTGACACAACTGTGGGAAGCATTGGAGTCAACATGGGCGCTTTCGACACCTTGTAGTCCATGCCTCTATGAATTGAGGCCGTTCTGAGGGCAAAAGGGGGTGCAACTCAATAATAGGGTTCACAGCGTATTTCAGTTTCATCCACATAATTTGTCTCTTAGTCAGAGCAGTCCTACTCGCCTCTCTCCAAAAGCTTTATCTGTGAGATATATGACACAGATGAATTGCACTCAAACGTCTGAGTTGACTTTATATGTCTCCATGTTAAAATACTGGTGTAATAATTAGCAAAGTTACAATATGTGGGGGACCATCAGAAGTATGGATAGCATGAATGTGAAATTATGACAATAGTCTTCAGTGTGGGGAGAGACCAATAAACCTTCTATAGTGCCTCCAGCGACACAGCCATACACAAGCCATGGCCCAGTATCAGTGGGATGGTACATGCTGACAGATGCACTTCTGCTGGGAGCCTGGGTGGATATGCTAATGATTGCGGCTCAGTAGGGAGTGTGTGCTAATGCTCTAATGACAACACATCCTTGAGTTAGCAGTGTGGCAAACTCCGGTGCTTCTTATTGCTGTGACAGTGTGAATGCTGTGCTTCACTGCATGCTCCAATGGGTTTAACACCACTGAAATGTACATTAGATGATTCTCCAAAAACATTAACAACATGTATGGGGTTCCATTCTTTGCTTCTCACAAATAGGAAGATACTACACTGAACAAAAACATAAATGCAACATGTAAAGTTTTGGTCCCAGAAATGTTACATACGCACAAAAAACAGATTTCTCTCAAATGTTGTGCACAAATGTGCTTACATCCCTGTTATTGAGCATTTCTCCTTTGCCAAGATAATCCATCCACCTGACAGGTGTGGCATCTCAAGAAGCTGATTAAACAGCATGATTATTACACAGGTGCACCTTGTGCTGGGGACAATAAAAGGCCACATAAAATGTGCAGATTTGTCACACAACACAATGCCACAGATGTTTCACATTTGGAGGGAGCGTGCAATTGACATGCTGACTGCAGGAATGTCCACAAGAGTTGTTTATTGTCCATTTCTCTACCATGAGCCGCCTCCAATGTTGTTTTAGAGAATGTGGCAGTACGTCAAACTGGCCTCACAACCGCAGACCAAGTGTATGGCATCATGTGGGCGAGCGGTTTTCTGATGTCAACGCTGTGAACAGAGTGCCCCATAGTGGCGGTGGGGTTATGGTACAAGCAGGCATAAGCTACGGACAACGAACACAATTGCATTTTATCGATGGCTATTTGAATGACGAGATCCTGAGGCCCATTGTGAAGCCCATTTTTTTAAGGTATCTGTGACCAACAGACGCCTAATACATTTTATAAAATTGACTGATTTCCTCAAGTGAACTGTAACTCAGTAACATCTTTGAAATTGTTGCATGTTGCATTTATATTTGTGTTCAGTACTTATGAACCATAAATGCTGATTAAATGCTGTGTTGAATATAACAGTATGGGTTTTTTTTTATTTTTACTATTTTCTTTATTTTTACTATTTTCTACATTGTACAATAATAGTGAAGACATCAACACTATGAAATAACACATATGGAATCATGTAATAACCAAAAAAGTGTTAAACAAATGAAAATATATTTTAGATTTTGGATTCTTCAAAGTAGCCATCTTTTGCCTTGATGATGACAGCTCTGCACACTCTTGGCATTCTCTCAACCAGCTTCACCTGGAAAGCTTTTCCAACAGTCTTGAAGGGGTCTTGAAGCATCCACATATGCTGAGCACTTGTTGGCTGTTTTTCCTTCACTCTGCGGTCCAAATTATCCCAAACCATCTCAATTGGGTTTAGGTCGGGTGATTGTGGAGGCCAGGTCATCAGATGCTGCACTCCATCACTCTCCTTCTTGGTCAAATAGCCCTTACACAGCCTGGAGATGTGTTGGGTCATTGTCCTGTTAAAAAACAAATAATAGTCCCACTATGCGCAAACCAGATGGGATGGCGTATCGCTGCAGAATGCTGTGGTAGCCATGCTGGTTAAGTGTGCCTTGAATTCGAAATAAATCACTGATAGTGTCACCAGTAAAGCACCCTCACACCATCACACCTCCTCCTCCATGCTTCACGGTGGGAACCACACATGCAGAGATCATCTGTTCACCTACTCAGCGTCTCACAAAGAAATGGTGGTTGGAATCAAAAATCACAAATTTGGACTGATCAGATCAAAGGACATATTTCCACCGGTCTAATGTCCATTGCTCGTGTTTCTTGACCCAAGCAAGTATCTTATTGGTGTCCTTTAGTAGTGGTTTCTTTGCAGCAATTAGACCGTGATTCCCACAGTATCCTCTGAACAGTTGATGTTGAGATGTGTCTGTTACTTGAACTCTGTGAAGCATTTATTTGGGCTTCAATTTTTGAGGCTGGTAACTCTAATGAACTTATCCTCTGCAGCAGAGGTAACTCTGGGTCTTCCTTTCCTGTGGCGGTCCTCAATAGCGACAGTTTCATCATAGCGCTTGATGATTTTTGCGACTGCACTTGAAGAAACGTTAAAAGTTCTTGAAATTTTCCGGATTGACTGACCTTCCTGTCTTAAAGTAATGGTGGACTACAGGCTGAGTCTCTGTTTGCTGTTACTAACCTTCTGCAGAAACTACAGTCTAACCCTCCTGACCATTACAAACTGATCACCAGCCAAATAGCCTGCAGTCAGCCTGTATCAGTTCAACTGTGAGAGTAAAATACAGTAAGACCTGTGTAGTTGGTACAGGCAGTGGATCTCTGACCCTTTATTTGCAAACAATTTCAATAGACATTTCTTAGTGCCAATGTGAACTAAACATCATTTGGATGCTTATGATGCAACAACACCATCACCAATTCAGAGTCCTGTGTATCAAAACACCCTTGTGATTACCTCCCATGCACCTCCAGAATAGTAAACGTGGCTACTATACAGCATTGCTGAGGGCAACACATCATAGAACACTAAGATTGCATCTCCCAATCTTGTTTCTGATTGGCTGGAGGGAAGAGGGATGACTCCAAAATGCTCTGACAATTAATCATCTGGGGAGGTCTGTATAATAAGGGTGCAGTACTGTGGGGATGCAGGGGGGAGGGGGCAAAATACAATAACAACAGTGGAGGTATAAGGAGATACCCTGCATTTCACACAGTTCACTTCATTATGGACTCAGCTTATCCAAAAAAACATAATCCCTTTTCTACTGTCCAGCCCCACCAACCATGGGACTCCTAGGTAGGGAGAATTTTCTCAACTTGCTCAACCATTGGCTCAGCTTACCCCATAGCCATTGGTTCAACTTAACCCAAGGCAAACATTTTGACCATGTTAGGTCCTCATATTGAAGCTTAAAGACCCAACTTATGTATAGAACAATTTTTAAATTATCTACTTTGGGTTAGATACAAGCATCATGAAACCTCAACACAATACCATAATTTGAGCTGTTTTTTTCCCGAACATTCTTACCACTTTCTCCATGTGTTTTTTTCCTTCACAGACTACATGAAATGATGATCTCTTCCTAAATATTATTATTTTGTGTATGGTTTCCAACAAACAAGAGGGCTCAACTTACACCTTTGGCTCAACTTACCGCACTCTCCCCTACCTTATCCCTTAGGTAGCCATCCAAGGCAGAAAAACTATGACCTGCCCAAATGAATTGTTATGTTCGTTCCTCAATGATTTACTCACTCTTACAGATGTAGTATCTTAATTTGAGCCAGTCTGCTATAGAAGGAAATGTGAATTATTATGTGGATTATAATTAATGGACATTTTTGTAGTGGTTGATACATTTTTCCAAAAATCTACAAGTCCAAAGAAAATCAAGTCCAAAATCAACTACAAGTTTAACATTTTGAACACACAAGTGCAAACTATACAACTTGAAAACCAAGTCAGTAGTAAAAGTTAAGTTCTAGGTATAAACAAAAATGTCCCCATACCTTTCAGGCTCCTGCTCAGGCGACTGAGCTTTTCTCTCAAACCCAGGGAAGCTACTCATATCCACGTAACCATCGGTCTCATTGGCAGAAGACAGCGCACGACTCGGATGATCAAAGAACTCTGCAAAGGTTCCCGGTCGTCCAGACCTCCGAGAGGGGATCTGGATGTTCTCATAGTCACTGTTGAGGGTCTGGGCTGGGATGTTCTCGTAGTCTGATGTGTCAGCGTTGGGGAAGGAGATGGAGCGGGGTTTAGTCAGGGGGAGTGGGGTGAAGGGGGCGAGAGTGCGATCCTCGAAGGACTCTACCCGGGCCACGCTGCGGTCGAGGAAGGCCACAGAACCCCCTTTTCTTTTCCCGTCCTTATAGAACAGAAAGGTGGATGGGAACTCCGTAGAGCGCTGGGGCTTACTGACTGTCCAGGACTTGAGCTGCGGGGAGCTGCCTGTGCTGCGCCTGTCTAAATCAAGGACCCTGACGGGGCTGTGGTGGCTGGACTCAGAGGAGGACCTGGAGGAGGACACGTTGACATCTACAAGCAGCTTGCTCTCCGTCTTCCTCCTGAACTTCAGCATCAGGAATCGCTTGAAGGAGGACTTCTTCTTCTGCCTGTCTGGGGAGTCTCCTTCAATGAACAGGGACGGGGAACTCTTGGTGATGGGCTTCTTGGTGATGTAGGCCAGCTCGAAGGGAGGAGGGATGTCCACCATTGATGTAGGGGTGGACAGGCCGCTGGAGGGCAGGGGACTTCGCTGGGAGAAGCTTCCAGACGAGCCTGTGACACACGGCAGGGAGAGGCTGTCCTCATCCCTCTCCCCCGGGAAACTCTGGCCCTCCCTGTACACACTTAGGGGCAGGTCCCGTCCCTCCATGGAGAAGGAGCGGGGGTACAGGAGAAAGCGATGTGGTTTGGATGAGCTCTTGGCCCGGGTTGAGTTTAACATGGGGCTGCTGCTTAATGCGGATCTACTCCGGTCCAATCCCACCTCGCAGTAGTTCTGAACGTGGAACTCTGAGCCTGCCTCCTCAAGAACCGTCTCAGGCACGTAACCAGGCACTTTCCCAGACAGTGACCGGGACCTGGTGACAATGGACTTCCTGTCAAAAGGCAGGAAATTCTCCCCCTCTGAGTCCAGGCCGGCCTCTTCGTAGACATGCTCATCACTGAGGTTCTCTTCTGTATCTGTGGTCTCATCCAGGTAGGGAATGATGTGGCCCTCTAGGTCCTCCTCGTCCCTGAACACATCAGAGTCATCTGGGGAGAGAAGTTGGCTGTCGGAGAACAACAAGGCCTGGGAGGTGTCTGTGTCCACTGGCACAGAGATGGACACCAGCCTGAAACGGGGCTGGTTGTTACTCTGGTTCAGGAAAGCCTCCACCGTCTGGACTCCAGGCATCCTTCTCTGACATGAACCTGTCATGTTCTCCCTGTCATCATCATCATCATCATCGTTGTCTATCTCAACGTAGTCCTCAGAGGAGACACACTCAATCTTCCCCATGTCGTCAGAGTCATCACACAGCGAGTCATCGTCACCTATGGCTGCATACTCACTGGGTTCCGTGGTCTCTGTGGTGGCCAGTGAAGATTCCTCCGGAGTGCTCTCACTCTCTGCCAATCCATGACCTTTGCCCTCTGTGGGGCTCTGCTCTGGGTTCACGATGTCCTCAGTTGAGATGTAATAAGGCTCCAGGCTGGGGTCAGCTGCTTCTTCCTCTGTGTCAAATAGTTTTTTTGCTTTATGGTGGCTTTGTTGCCACTCACCTTCTTCCATACTGTACTGAATAGTCATGGGGTCTTCATCAATGATGGAATATGGTTGGTACCTTTCTACTCTCTCATTTGAGGGACCAATTACATCATATCCATTGTCCTCCTGTAGGACATTGTGAGGACTACCAGGGTTACGGAAGGATTCCTCTGCTTCCTCCTCATCCTCCTGCTTGAAGGATGAAGGCTCTTGCATAACAAGGTCCTCTATGTTGTTTTTGACGAGGAAAGCTATGGGTTCCTCAGAAAGATATTCTATTACTGCGTCTACTGTGCTATCAGCTTCTTCTTCCACTCTTTGGCACGCCTCCTCCTGCTCCCTCTCCTCCTTCACACCCCTCTCCTCTTGCCCAGGTCCAGGCCCAGTTTCACAGGGGTAGCATGCTGCCTCCTCCTCCTCAATACTGGTTATGGAGAGGTCGCACACTGAGAGGCCATCATTGTCGGTCAGTGCCTCGCCTGCATAGCTGCCCTCAGTGTCGATGTCATCAGTGATGTCCGTATCGTTCATCTCCACCGTGTCCACTGAGTCAATTGTGAATCCAGCATTACTGACCCCCATCATTTTCAAAGAATCCACCTCCTCTGTTTGAACGCTGTCAGTTAACCTCCAGTCCTCCTGTTCCTCCTGCATCATCTTCTCCTCCTGTTCCCTCTGCTCTTCATACCCATTCTCGTTGACACCTGAATTGAGAGCGTCTGAGTAATACTGAGGTTCCACTGGCTCCTCCTCCTCCTCTAGCCCCTCCCCTCCAATTAGAGAGTCCTCCGGCTCGTTCTCCTGGTCCAGCTCCTCGTCTGAGGGCAGCAGGTCCCCGTTGGCGCATCCCTCCTGGCTGTTGTCGGAAAGCAGGGAAGATTCACACCCCTTAAGGTCATGTGGTACTTTGGGTTTGGGGGCGATGGGAGGTTTGGGGCCCCTGGCTGAGGAGCAGGGCCGGGACATGAGTGGGGAGGGCAGCTTGATGGTGAGGTGACTCACAAGCTTTGGTTTAGGAGCAAGAGGAGGCTTCTTAAAAACTGAAAACAAAACAAAAGAGATCATCATTAGCAACTTCAATCAGAAACTGAATATTCAAAACATACAGGGGAGGAATCATCATGCACAAAAAAACTATTAACTAGGAGTTCATATAGTCAGAATAGATTAAAATACTGTAGGCTTTAAAACAACATCTATCATACTACTTCATATCCTTAGTTGTTTCTAACTATCTTTGTGCTGTGATAGCCAAGCCTTCAAACAGATAGGGCACCTGGGAAGGGTTTGGAAAGTGGACACTTTTCTTAGAGGGACAAAAGTTACAACACTAAAGGATTTATTAAAGGATTTCCCCCGAGTCACTTCCTGCGATTCACTGGAGAGAAGCCCCTCTCAGACTGTTTTTGCTCCTTTGAAGGTGTGAGTATCAAAGGACAAAACAACAAAAGACAAAAGAAAACACATGACAGCACAACTGGTCAAACATGACCTCAATATATCAATCAACTATATGATCTCCTCTCCATCCCCTGAGGAAATCAGCACCCCTGGCTGGACCATGAAGAACCAATCAGATTATCCATAAAGCTGCAACGTGACATGCATCATAAGGCTGTGTTTAGACAGGCAGCCCAATTCTGATATTTCTTCAATAATTGGTCTAATGCCATTGACAACCTTCTCATAAATCCACAATGGGCATTATTGGGGGGGTGGCAGGTAGCCTAGAAGTTAGAGTGTTGGTCCAGTAACCGAAAGGCTGCTGGTTCAAATACCTGAGCCAACAAGGTGAAAAACCTGTCGATGTGTCCTTGAGCAAGGCACTTAACCCTCATTTTCTCCAGGGGCTGACCCTGTAGGTAGGCTGTCATTGTAAATAAGAATTTGTTCTTAACTGACTTGCGTATCTGGTGTCAATAAAATTCTCATCACTCATGTGTTTAGATATCTATTATCCTAGATATATTAGTTATACACTATACACGCACTGGCCACTTCATTAGGTACTTTTCAACTGCTCGTTAACGCAAATATCTAATCAGCCAATCACGTGGCAGCAACTCAATGCATTTAGGCATGTAGACATGGTCAAGACGATCTGCTGA
Source organism: Thymallus thymallus (assembly GCA_023634145.1). Lineage (NCBI taxonomy): Eukaryota > Metazoa > Chordata > Actinopteri > Salmoniformes > Salmonidae > Thymallus > Thymallus thymallus. The sequence goes on along the minus strand of CM042410.1, from coordinate 20,920,723 downwards.
TGTTCAAACCAAGCATCAGAATGGGGAAGAAAGGTGATTTAAGTGACTTTGAACATGGCATGGTTGTTGGTGCCAGACGGGCTGGTTTGAGTATTTCAGAAAGTGCTGATCTACTGGGATTTTCCTGCACAACCATCTCTAGGGTACACAGAGAATGGTACGAAAATGAGAAAATATCCAGTGAGCTGCCTTGTTGAAGGTCAGAGGAGAATGGCCAGACTGGTTCGAGCAACAGTAACTCAAATAACCACTTGTTACAAGCAAGGTATGCAGAAGAGCATCTCTGAACGCACAACACGTCGACCCTTGAAGCAGATGGCCTACAGGGGCAGAAGACCACCAAAATTGGACAATAGAAGATTGGAAAAAAGTTGTCTGGTCTGATGAGTCCCGATTTATGCTGCGACATTCAGATGGTAGTGTCAGAATTTGGCGTAAACAACAAAGCATGTATCCATCCTGCCTTGTATTAACGGTTCAGGCTGGTGGTGGTGGTGTAATGGTGTGAGGGATATTTTCTTGGCACACTTTGGGGCTCTTAGTACCAATTGAGCATTGTTTAAACACCACAGTCTACCTGAGTATTGTTGCTGACCATGTCCATCCCTTTATGACCACAGTGTACCCATCTTCTAATGGCTACTTCCAGCAGGATAACGCACCAGTATTTCAATGTTTGATTTGTTAAATGTGATACACCACTCTGCCAGACGTCTATGATTGTTTCAGTTTTTTTTGTGGGAGGGAGATAGGACCAAAAATCTACTTGAAATCAAGGTTGGTTTGGACAGCACCAAAAAAAGACAACCGGTCTGGACAGGACCAAAGAAATACATCCAAAATACGTTCGCGTTGGTCCATGCTTAGTGGGAATACTGTCCCCCTACCTCCACACACAGTCCCTTTCCCATGTTTTTATCGGTAGGACACATTCTTACACTCTCTTTTTTATAGGGACAAAACAAATCAGACAATGCGGCGTTTTATTATGAACTGACCAAAACGTTATCAAGACCTTTCTGATTTGTACATTTGTCCAAATCAAAGGGATCTTACCTGTGTCCATTTTCGGGAACCCATCCGCTCGAACATCTGAACCGTTTATCATTTATCAATTCTTGTGAGAAAGCAACAGCCCGTACATTCCAGACAACACGTATTCCGAGAAAAATACAGCAAGCTATTCAAATAACTGAAATGTTGTTTTTATTGCGTCAAGTTACTTTCCAGCTGTAGTGGTCCTCGACTGGTGAAGCGTGCATTGTATGTAGTGAGAGGCGCGACTGAACTGATGGAGTTGGGAGCTGAGCGCGGGAGGTGCTCCCCTGGCGTTTCCTGAGAGGGACGCGCCTTTTTCCCTGTCAGGGACTGATCTGCCCTCAAAACAACACACATCGAGGTAGAAAAGTTGAACTTATTATTTAAATTGAGTAGCCTACTACTGAAAGCGGTTAATTTAAATAGAAAAGCACACGGACATTGGATGAATAGGTATACACAATGAGTAACTTTTATTTGTGCATTCCAATTGCCAATATGGGGTAGGCTACTGTAACCCAAGGAAATTGAAAGACTAATTGACCAAGAACGCATTGCCTTTTGGCCCTCATCAGACAGATAGCCTATGCATTGACAAACTGGGATTGATATGCATGATATAAAAACAACTGTCATCTTTTTTTCTTCACATGAGGCTGTGTGACCATAGGCTCTGAGACATCCAGCTAAAAACAGAATGTCTGGGATCCCAGAGACTGCTGCCATTTGAACATGGTTTCCTGCCCATACATCTGAAGTCTGATTGGAGGACAGCAGTCCCTTAAAACATTTCTGCATAACAGGAAATTGCTCTCCCTGCACAAGGAGGCTCCACTTCCTTAGCAACTAATGGACAAAACGGGCACATTTAACCCTTTCGACTGTTGAAACTCAAACGATGACGATGTAATGTGTTTTGTCTCCTAAAGTAGTCACAGGATAGAATGCACCAAAAAGTATGTATTTTCCATTACAACAATGAAGTATTGTGTTTAGGAGAATTGCCTATTTCCTATTGTGGTACACATTTCTATACAGTAGGCCTACTTATAAATTACATTTAGCATATGTATCATGAATGTACCGTCTTTCGACTGACTTGTCCTAATGCACCCTCAGCAGCGTCTATGGAAACCGGAAACATCCGGTTTTCAGGGATACAGCATCTTCAACTGAGCTTCCTTTTCCCCTGAAAACAGGATTTGGGGACCCCGCTCAGGCGTTTCTTTTACGCCTACTATTTCAGGTTAGTCCTACTGTAACACCACAGCAGCTATTATGATCCATGAATACTGAACTAACTTTACCTCACTCTGCATCTCTCAGGGTGTGACACATGGACGCACGCACACACACACACTCACAAATGCTCAGTCATGTTCAGTTGCAGAGGTAATCCCAGCAATCTCACTGTCACATGCAGTTCAGATAGAGGCTAAGCCCACACAGAAGGCATGCAGATTTCTGACCAGGACCACCAAAGAGACCTCAGAACGCCAGGATTACAGCGTTCTCAACACCCAGGGTATCCCCCCCTTGCTGTGACAGTGACATGGGAGGATATTGAATAAACTGCATCTGTCTGAGAAAGGACCATGTGGTACCATCTTCGTCTTGCTCTCTCTCAAAACATTGAAAGGTCAAAATATCTTGGCACAACACAGACGGCCTGGAGATTACTGCAGATATAATTCATCATGCAAAATACATAAATAAGTCCCATTGCTGGCACTGGCAGAATTACAAAAAGAGACACAGCAGCAAAACACACAAATATAGACCTGACTTGTAAAGAAAAAACAATCTACAGTCCAGTCTAGTAATGGGTTCCACTAAGTTAGACCTTGATTACACATTGATTAAACATACTTGAATTCCACCACAACTGTATATCTGCAGAACTATCCTGTTTGTACTTTTCAACCAGGGGCATCATGCATGCACTATAACCAGTCCATATCATTTCAAGCTTATCCCTTAACTTCTATTGGCATGACAACTCTGTTTTCAACAGTCCCCCAACTCAGGCTAAATATAGCGTACTAGCAGTACAGATTGTTTTCTGATGATTGAAAAACATTAAGTGCCATTACCTCTGACCCCTTTTGTTTGTCCAATAACTGTGTTTTCATATTGAGTCAATAAAGGGGAGGGAGGTGGGCTCAGAGAGCAGCCCTGCTCTGTGGCGTGAGAGAATGACGGCTCTCCTGATAAACAAGGAACTGCAGATGTGGAGCATGAAAACATGTTTTGGGCTCTGAGATGGGGGGTTTTCTCCACACACACACTCTCTAACACACACACACGGACGGACACACACACATCAATCCTTGCCCCCTCCTGAAGGGGAACGGATGTGAAAGAGGGTTAATTGGCCAGTGATGATCTCAGGGCTGGAATGTGAGGTGTTCTGGTGGCAGCTCCACAAAACTGATCTGAGGCCAGTGTTGTCTAACACCTGTGCTGGGTGCAGCCAGCTGTGGTGTTACAGAGCAGGTTGTTGTGGGAGGAGGAGGATGATTAATGGAGGACCCATTCACTCTGGCTGCTACACCACACGCAGTAATTAGGTCCACTTGCAAATCAGCATTTAGAACCAGAGAGTAAGGAAAAGTGTGTGTGTCTAAGAGAAAGAAAGAACAAAAGAACGAACAAACAATCAACAAAAAAAAAAAATAGAATGAAAGAAAGAAAGAACGAACAAAAGAAAGAGAGGGGAGGATGGCTCAATCAATAACTTCCCTTTCTTACAATGGCTTGATCTCCTGGTTGTAACATTCATGAAAGGGAATTACTGACCCCACCAAATGCCATTTATTTGTCCACAGTATGTTACAGGGGATTTTAACATTAGATTAAACGTGGATGGTTTTCAGTTGTTCTCTTTAGGAGCAGGTGTTAGTTAGAGCCATTCAAAAACAATGACAATATAGTCAAACCAAGAGCCAGCAAAATCACTCCTTCAAACAGTTGGCTGTCAGGTCATGCATCGAAGAGGCACATAAGCATGCTGCTCGGTGCTGTGGTTGGCTCTATCATACCATGCACAATGGTCTGATACTGAAGCATTCCAGAGCTGACATACAGTGCCCTTTGTAAATATTGAGGTGAAGCATTTTATCTTCTTTTGGCTCTATACTTCAAAACTTTGGATTTGAAATCAAACACTGACTAAGAAGTTAAAGTGCAGACTGTCAGCTTTCATTTGAGGGTATTTTCATCCATATCTGGTGAACCGTGTAGAAATTGCAGCATGTTCTGTACATAATCCAACCATTTTAAGGGAGCACAAGTATTGGGACAAATTAACTTATACAGTGCATTCGGAAAATATTCAGACCCCTTGACTTTTTCCACATTTTGTTACATTACAGCCTTATTCTAAAAGTGATTCAATGAATTGTTTTCCTTATCAATCTACACACAATACCCCATAATGACGAAGCCAAAACAGATTTTTAGAACTATTTTCTAATTTATGAAAAAAAAACAATCTGAAATACTTTATTTACATAAGTATTCAGATGCTTTGCTATGAGACTCGAAATTGAGCTCAGGTGCATCCTGTTTCTATTGATCATCCTTGAGATGTTTTTACAACTTGATTGGAGTCCACCTGTGGTAAATTCAATTGATTGGATATGATTTGGGAAAGGCACAGACTTGTCTATATAAGGTCCCACAGTTGACAGTGCATGTCAGAGCAAAAACCAAGCCATGATGTTGAAGGAAATGTCTGTAGAGCTTGAGAGGATCTGCAGAGAAGAATGGGATAAACTCCCCAAATGCAGGTGTGCCAAGCTTGTAGCGTCATACCCAAGAAGACTTGAGGCTGTAATCACTGCCAACGGTGCTTCAACAAAGTACTGAGTAAAGGGTCTGAATACTTATGTAAATGTGATATTTAAAAAAAAAAAAAAAAAATTAGTTTGTAGATTGATGAGGGGGAAAAAAACAATGTAATTCATTTTAGAATAAGGCTGCAAAGTAACAAAATGTGGTCAAGGGGTCTGAATACCTTATGAATACACTGTATTGTGTCATTTTGAAGTCACATTTATTGTAAATAAGAATATAATGTTTCTAAACACTTGCTACCATGATTAAAACAAATATTGAAGGAATCCAGAAGGAATCGTGAATAATGATGAGTTACAGAGGGTCAAAGATCATACCTCTAAGACATACTAACCCAGGGTTTCCCAAACTCGGTCCTCAGGACCCCAAGGGTGGACGTTTTGGTTTTTGCACTACACATCTTATTCAAATGATCAATTAATCAAATAATGTATTGTGTCATTTTGGAGTCACCTTTTTTATAAATAATTATAGAATATGTTTCTACCATGATTATGGATGCTACCATGATTATGGATGCTACCATGATTATGGATGCTACCATGATTATGGATAATCCTGAATGAATCGTGAATAATGATTAGTGAGAAAGTTATAGACAAACAAATATCATACTGTCACGACTCCCTCCGAGGCTGTCTCCTCCCCTTGTTCGGGCAGACTTCGGCGCTTGTCGTCACCGGCCTTCTAGCCACTGCTGTTCCCTTTTCATCATTCCATTGGTTTTGTCTTGTCTTTTCTCACACCTGGTTTTGATCCCCTCATTTATCGATGTGTATATCTGCCATCGGTTCCCACCATGTCTTCGTGCGTAATTGTTCATTGTACAATTGTTTTCCTTCGTGCTTACCGGGTATTAGCCCGTTGTATTACGGCCAGGTTAATTATGTGACTTGTATTACTGGGCTTTATGGTACGGCAAGTGTTTGTTCGGTGACCTATATTTTCGGCCAGTGTTTGATATTTTGTGCTTGTGTATATTTACGCTTGGATGATTCGCTGAAGCCTATTAAAACCTTGCGAATCATATTCTCCTGCGCTTGGCTCCCTTTATTACACCATCACTACACATACTATTAAAATAGGCATTTTTGGGGGGGGTTAGTGGTTAGCTTATCTTGTGTGTATGATATGAGCGTCGAACTTTTCTCTCATTATTGTGTGTATGCGCGTGTTTCTGTGTGTGCAGTGGCGTAGCGCAGTTTTATATTTAACAATAAGAATGTGGCTTGAAAAAAAGAGTTATTGATTTACTCTTTCCTGTCGCTGTTTTCAGGTCTTTCAGCAGAAGGGGACAGGGCTAGAGTACGGCTTCCAAACTTTTAAACATTTTCTTTCTCGTCTTAGCTTTGTAAGAGTGATAGTTATGGCCAGAGCAGTTATGTATTGGGTCCCTCAGTCTATGATATATAGTTTAATTTCTAAGTCATGTGAAGTGTCACAAAACATTGCTGGTCATAAAGGTAAGATAATAACAAGTAATAAGTGTTAACACAATCACTACTTCTATTAAAACCCATCTGACAAGTAGTTGATGTGGATTACATCAGCTGTGGTTCAAACAGTAACTGTTTTTGCAGGAGGGGACTAAATTGTGCCAAGAGGTTGAAGTGTGTTCCTGTAAATCGCTTTTATCTGTCTTCATATCTATTGTGTGAGCCTATTAAAATATTTTCCCACCAGGCCACGCTAGTCACAAAATACAGTAACACTTTCACAGTATTGAAAATATTTATGTAACAGTGTAAGCAAACACTCATGCTCACACGTACACACAAACTGAATGAAAACATGTTTGTTCCACTTGGACTGTGCTCTTGGCTGGCGCAGCTATTCTTAGCGTAGCATGGCTGTGTGTCCTGTCAGGTCTACAGTGGGGAGAGCAATGGGGTGCTGACAACCTCTTGTGTCATGGTGGGCTAAATATAATTTCACATCATGGCTAAGGACGAAAATAAAGCTGTTTATTTTTTACTGTCAGACCTTCCTGACCTTTGTAAAATAATCACAGGTGTCATGAACATGGTGAGTGGCTGACCAAGACGCAGCGCTGAAGTAGTTTGACATCGCTTAAATAAAGTTAACTAGAAACACGGGAAAACAACACGACCGTAACTAACAGTAGGCTCACAAACACAGAACAGTTCCACCAAGCACAGGTGGAAAACATGAACATAATATGGCCCCCAATTAGAGACAATGACTAGCAGCTGCCTCTAATTGGGGACCACCACAAAACCAAACATAGAACCGGGCTGGGCGCAGGCGGCTCTGACTCTGGAGCGGGTGAGGTGGTGGTGGGACGCACCGGAGGACTGGTCAAAGTGTGTGTGTGTGTGTGTGTTTGTGGAGAAAGAAAAAGAAAGAGCCTAGACCTAAGAATGGTCAAAGTGTGTGTGTGTGTGTGTGTGTTTTTGTTGGATGTGAGTGAGTGAGTGGGCCTGTGGTGCTCTGCTGCCTGGGTTATAGCCCAACATCTCTCCATGGCCTGGTGTCACAAAGGGATCCACACACAACAAATATCCCTGGTTAATACTACAGTAATACACTTTGCAGGAGAAACTATGGTGTAGGCTCTGCATTAGAATAGAAGGCCCTGGATCTTGTGACTAGGGTCATAACCTGGCCTTGTGTATGATCTTCACAAAGGACATCACTTAACTAATGAATCACCATTGATTTAAGTAAGATGTTGTTGTGAGCAGCGGCCATCTATCTCCATAAAACTGCAGTGGATTAAGCAGGGCTAACCCGTCATCATATGTGTGTGTGTGGGCTGGTGTGCTTCCTGAGATAATTGAATCAGACGTGCCCCATGTGCCAAGTGGAAGAGAATATAAATGCTTCACAGAGTTCAAGTAACAGACATCTCAACATCAACTGTTCAGAGGAGACTGCGTGAATCAGGCCTTCATGGTCAAATTGCTGCAATGAAATCACTACTAAAGGACACCAATAAGAAGAAGAGACTTGCTTGGGCCAAGAAACATGAGCAATGGATATTAGACCAGTGGAAATGTGTCATTTGGTCTAGAGTCCAAATTTGAGATTTTTGGTTCCAACCTCAACCACATTTAGATGGTTTGGGATGAGTCGGACCGCAGTGAAGGAAAAGCAGCCAACAAGTGCTCAGTATATGTCTGAACTCCTTCAAGACTGATGGAAAAGCATCTGTTGTCTTTGTGCTGACTTCCTGTAACTCTATGGTTCTAAAAACAGTAGTTGTTTAGTAAATCGCCTAAAACATTAACTTGCTTGACCCTGCTGTAGGTCATGTAACTGTTTGTTACATACAATATTTGCTTTGTGGACAGTTGTTGTTCTCTGGTTTGGTGATGAAACAAACGTGTGTAGTTGCACCACTGTGTGACTGTTGTCTTTTTTTTATATCATGGTGGCGTATGAACTAACAGGTTATAAAGCAAACAAAGCAATTATCACAACACAGGTTGTAATATGGCTTATTTACTGGCTTGGCTTCCCCAGTGATTTTACCCACAGTTACTAACTAGCAGTGGGTATTATATTTAGAGTTAGCGATCTAGTTAATGTATTTTAAGTCCCCACTTCCTCAGGTGTTGAACCCCAAACAAATTAGTCTATGATATTAGGTAAAGCACTTAAAGCTGTATGTAATTATTGAACAATAAAAACATCTGGAAATTCTGGAGTCCTGTTTTGACAGTAAAATACAGTATAGCAACTATAGTCTAATTGTCAACCCAAAATTCAACCCAAAAGTTGGCAGCGCACGCAAGGATGTGGGCAAGTGTGGATAAAATGCCAGGACCGAATTCTTGTCCCATTCCACCACTGCTGCTGATGATTTTCCCTGGATCCTCCTTATCTGCACCTCATTTGTGATTCTACCTGGGAAAACATTGTCGGAATGCCTTAATAAAGCCATGCAGGCTGGAAATAAAGAGCAGATCGATACCTAGGCTCCCATCCATCTGGCTGAGTGCCAATGTCTGGCATCTATATCACAATCACAATTTCTCTGTTAGACTAAATTCATATTTTATCTCCAGTATCACTAAACACAAACTCACAGTCAATTGATTCATGTCATTGGTGCAAATTAACCTTCATCTATCACTATTCCTCCTAAGGGCTTTTCACACTACTGAGCCGAGCCAAGCCAAACCAAGCTGTACTGAGCTGGCCTGGTTACGCATCCACCATATTTGCTGGAACCATGCTGAAAAGGACAATCGTATGAAAAGAAAATATCCATGCCATCCAAGTTTGGTTTGGGTCGGCCCTATAGTGTGAGAAGAATAATAGACCTTGCATAGTAGCCTAGCAGTGTTGCTGCTGTGTTCGGGGTGCCATAAAAATTCTATAACATGAAAGAGCCCAAAACCTTATATGTAGCTATAACTTTCTTTAATCCACCTTTAAAGTTGTTGTTGCAAGGTCTAATCCCTCGTCATCTCAACACAGCTCATGTCTAGTAGAAGATACAGCCAAGGTCTAAGCCTGCCCAGAAACACGGACGGACAGAGAAAGAGAGAGAGCACCGCCAGTGACTCTCCTCCCTTCAGCCCTCATATCCTTCTATTTTTATTTATTTTATGTCGGCCGAATTTACGAGTCCATTACGAGCCTGCGTGCAGTGCCTACAGCGATTAGCACTCTGCTAATCTCTTTATCCGCCATCGCGAGTAACGGGCCGCGGAGTACGACAGATACACCGCCCGGGAGACAAACGGCCTATCGAATTCCTATTTCAGCTGAACACACAAGTATACAAACGCTCTTTCTGCAATTTGATACATCTCACTAGTTTAAACACCTTAACCGCTCTCTTTTGAATAGATTTCCAGCTACTTAGGGGATCAATTAAAACCATTTGTTACTCTTGTAATTGTCCTTATTGTATCAGCCACGAGGGCAACAACCCCTTGGCTGGGGAAGACTGGTCCTCCTCTCCACATGGAGTGAACAACATAACTAGTGAGGAGAAATACAACACTAATAGGAAATGTTCATCAAACTGTGAAGGCGTTATTTACTACATAAATCCAGCAGCCTCACACCGAGTTGTATCAAATGGAGTCATCACATTATTCACAGGGCCTATTTTGTCTTCTCTCTCTGATCCATCCGCTACTGGGGTGTACTCAGGAATCACAGCTGCAGGTCTTACATATGCTGCTTTTAGGCTGCTTTACTCTAACGCAGCAGGAGTGGCATTACTGTGAGCCTCCACAAGGTCTGGTAGTGGCAGAATTAGCCTATGTTGCACATGCTAACTCATTTATGGCTCTCTGTGTGGTGATGGAGGGAGGGAACCTTAAGTTCTGGACTGCCTGCTGAACAAGTCATTATAGAAACTGCTGTGACTATTATAGTAAAGCAACTCTTACGTGTGGTGCAGTGGAGGCTTGCTGAGGGGAGGACGGCTATTAATAATGGCTGGAACGGAGCAAATGGAATGGCATCAAACACATGGAATCCACTTATTCAGCTCCAGCCATTACCACGAGCACATCCTCCCCAATTAAGGTGCCACCAACCTCCTGTGGTGTGGTGATGAAATGTTTTTTATGCTTCTCCTCTGTCCATGTGTTTGTGTTTTATGGTGCCATGACTGTTTAAATAAGCATGTGACAAATCGATGTTTGTGATTGGCAGGGCATGTGTAGGCATGTGTACGTGCTGCACTGTGTCGACTCACTGCACTCCTGTCTGCCTGCTCCCATGGGGCACTCTCTGAAAAGGTCTGGTTTATACCCTGCATCAATTTTCGTTCACTCTTTCTCTCCCCCTTTATCTCTCCCTTTTTCATTGAGACATCAGTCATGGGGCATGTCCAATGTCAGCAAGAATACCCTTCAGTTTATCTGAAAACATGGTGATAACACTCTGAAATCCTCCCCTATGACTGATGGTCTTCTCTAAGGTATGGTACATACCATACAAATGACCCCAACCAGATGTATGGATGTTGTCCACCTTATGACTTACTTGACTAAAGGGCTGCAGCTAGCTGAGTGGTCAGAGTGTTGAGCCTGTAACCGAAAGGTTCCTGGATCAAATCCCTGAGCTGACAAGGTAAAAAAACAAAGAAAACTGTTGTTCTGCCCCTGTCTTTGTAAATAAGAATTTGTTCTTAACTGACTTGCCTAGTAAAATAAATAAAGACCTTGCCTCCTATGGAGCACAGGCTTTTGACAAATGTCCTCCATCTCACTTGGTTTGGGACAAGTTATACCAGGTCACACCAGTTGAGGTCCATTTGTCATTTCTGCCTGTAAAATGGCATTCACGAGGGGCAGCCATACTGGAAACATATTCCTTCTGCCCCCATCTGCCCTGCACCGCCACAAGACAGAGGGATTAATAGACCCTGTGTTCTTTGTGTTTGTTTGTGTGTGTGTGTGTGTGTGTGTGTGTGCACGCAAGCCTGCATAGTGGGTAGTTACATTGATGTCAAAACAAGAAATTAGAAGAATGTGCTTTATTTTGTATTGACAATTTGAAAAGTAATACATTTTCTATTACAAAAATAAACTTGTGAAATCTTTTCCTAACACTGTCAGAATCAAATAAATAACTTAAACCGTCTTAAACCCCACAGTCAGTTAGTGTGGGAAGAGGGCAGATCAGTCACCCCCCCCCCCCCCCCCCCCCCCATCCTGATGAAAAACTGCTGAGTCAGAATATAGGAGGGAGAAATAACAATCATCATCCCTCTGGTGTCAGTGCATCAGGCTGTGGTGGAAGGTCTAGCTATGCTCCGCCTCTTGCTCTGCATGGCCAGGATGCACACCCTGTCTGACATGCTGGACACCACAAAGTCCAGGGCAGTGCCCCCTAGAGACCTTAGGGAGAACGGAGTGTGTGTCTACAATACACTAGCCTACATTTGAACTTCTTCAACTAACATAAAAATACTACTAGACAGCTGAAACAATGTGTGTGTGTGTGTTTACCTGGATAGAAGCTTTTCAGGGAAGTGGTTCTCCTTGTAGTGGGAGCAGGAGGATCGGGATCTGAGGGGTTCGTCTTCCATTTGTTCGTCCCCTTTACTGCATCCTGCTGGCTCAGTTTGACACTTGGCCTCCCAGCCTCGGGATCTATCAAGGAGAGCTAGGTGACAAACTAACACTACAGTCCACTTGAAGTCATCGGCCACAGGCCTGCTGACTCTCCAGGCCAAGAGAAGGCTCTCACTGTCCATTTTCAGCATTGATCTGACACTGCACAATCCCTATAAACACTCATATAAGCACACTCATACATCTACACATGCACTCTCTTTCTCTCTCTGATGCCAATACACACTATATTTATTGTGTGTATTTATTTAAGAGCTGGAACGAGTTTACATATGTCCATTGGTCTATCTGAATGTACTGATTTGATTGCAAAACATAAATTCTCACACTGACTGAGCCAAAAACACGATAATTCTCACACTGACTGAGCAAAAACATGATAATTCTCACACTGACTGAGCCAAAAACATGATAATTCTCACACTGACTGAGCAAAAACATGATAATTCTCACACTCACATCTGTAGCCATGAAATACTTCAAAAGTCTGATCATGGCTCACATCAACACCATCATCCCAGAAACCCACTCCAATTTGCATACCCCCCAACAGATCCACAGATGATGCAATCTCTACTGCGCTCCACACTGCCATTTCCCACCTGGACAAAAGGAACACCTACAGTACAGTACGTGAGAATACTGTTCATTGACTACAGCTCAGTGTTCAACACTACAGTGCCCTCCAAGCTCATCACTAAGCTAAGGAACCTGGGACTGAACACCTCACTCTGCAACTGGATCCTGGACTTCCTGACGGGCTGCCCCCAGGTGGTGACGGTAGGCAACAACACATCTGCCACACACCCTCAACATGGGGCCCCCTCCTGTACTCCCTGTTCACCCATGACTGCGTGGCCACGCACGACTCCAACACCATCATTACATTTTCCGACAACACGGCGGTGGTAGGCCTGATCACCGACAACAATGAGACAGCTATAGCAGTGAGCATCAACTAGAATCAGCCGCAGGCCAATGTTTTCTTGAGCGGATGGTCGGGCGGCCAGAACATAATTATAAATAATTTGTAGACTGCAAATTGACCGCAAGAAGCCGAAACAGATATAATGTTTGACTAAAACATAATCATTTCAAACCTTACTTGCATTTCTATATGATCACCTAGCTGATTTCCTGGTATTTTTTTGTATTTTATGTCCAATAATGAAAATTCCACATAAAAAACAATAATATATTTATTATATTTTTTGGGGGGCTCAAAAAACTAGGGGGGTCAAATAAAACCACCCGCGGGCCGCCAGTTGGAAAACAATGGCCTATAGTGAGTAGGTCAGAGACCTGGCAGTGTGGTGCCAGGACAACAACCTCTCCCTCAACGTGATCAAGACAAAGGAGATGATTGTGGACTACAGGAAAAGGAGGGCAGAGCACGCCCCCATTCACATTGACGGGGCTGTAGTGGAGTGGGTTGAGAGCTTCAAGTTTATATATATATACAGTGGGGAGAACAAGTATTTGATACACTGCCGATAAGAACTACAGGAAACGTATGATCTCTGTAATTGCAAACAAAGGTTTCTGTACCAAATATTAAGTTCTGCTTTTCTGATGTATCAAATACTTATGTCATGCAATAAAATGCAAATGAATTACTTAAAAATCATACAATGTGATTTTCTGGATTTTTGTTTTAGATTCCGTCACTCACAGTTGAAGAGTACCTATGATAAAAATTACAGACTTCTACATGCTTTGTAAGTGGGAAAACCTGCAAAATCGGCAGTGTATCAAATACTTGTTCTCCCCACTGTATATGTATATATACATTTTGCAGGTTTTCCTACTTACAAAGCATGTAGAGGTCTGTAATTTTTATCATAGGTACTCTTCAACTGTGAGTGACGGAATCTAAAACAAAAATCCAGAAAATCACATTGTATGATTTTTAAATAATTAATTTGCATTTTATTGCATGACATAAGTATTTGATCACCTACCAACCAGTAAGAATTCCGGCTCTCACAGACCTGTTAGTTTTTCTATAAGAAGCCCTCCTGTTCTCCACTCATTACCTGTATTAACTGCACCTGTTTGAACTTGTTACCTGTATAAAAGACACCTGTCCACACACTCAATCAAACAGACTCCAACCTCTCCACAATGGCCAAGACCAGACAGCTGTGTAAGGACATCAGGGATAAAATTGTAGACCTGCACAAGGCTGGGATGGGCTACAGGACAATAGGCAAGCAGCTTGGTGAGAAGGCAACAACTGTTGGCGCAATTATTAGAAAATGGAAGAAGTTCAAGATGACGGTCAATCTCCCTCGGTCTGGGGCACCATGCAAGATTTCACCTCATGGGGCATCATTGATCATGAGGAAGGTGAGGGATCAGCCCAGAACTACACGGCAGGACCTGGTCAATGACCTGAAGAGAGCTGGGACCACAGTCTCAAAGAAAACCATTAGTAACACACTACGCCGTCATGGATTAAAATCCTGCAGCGCACGCAAGGTCCCCCTGCTCAAGCCAGCGCATGTCCAGGCCGGTCTGAAGTTTGCCAATGACCATCTGGATGATCCAGAGGAGGAATGGGAGAAGGTCATGTGGTCTGATGGGACAAAAATAGAGCTTTTTGGTCTAAACTCCACTCGCCGTGTTTGGAGGAAGAAGAAGGATGAGTACAACCCCAAGAACACCATCCCAACCGTGAAGCATGGAGGTGGAAACATCATTCTTTGGGGATGCTTTTCTGCAAAGGGGACAGGACGACTGCACCGTATTAAGGGGAGGATGGATGGGGCCATGTATCGCGAGATCTTGGCCAACAACCTCCTTCCCTCAGTAAGAGCATTGAAGATGGGTCGTGGCTGGGTCTTCCAGCATGACAACGACCCGAAACACACAGCCAGGGCAACTAAGGAGTGGCTCTGTAAGAAGCATCTCAAGGTCCTGGAGTGGCCTAGCCAGTCTCCAGACCTGAACCCAATAGAAAATCTTTGGAGGGAGCTGAAAGTCTGTATTGCCCAGCGACAGCCCTGAAACCTGAAGGATCTGGAGAAGGTCTGTATGGAGGAGTGGGCCAAAATCCATGCTGCAGTGTGTGCAAACCTGGTCAAGAACTACAGGAAACTTATGATCTCTGTAATTGCAAACAAAGGTTTCTGTACCAAATATTAAGTTCTGCTTTTCTGATGTATCAAATACTTATGTCATGCAATAAAATGCAAATGAATTACTTAAAAATCATACAATGTGATTTTCTGGATTTTTGTTTTAGATTCCGTCACTCACAGTTGAAGAGTACCTATGATAAAAATTACAGACTTCTACATGCTTTGTAAGTGGGAAAACCTGCAAAATCGGCAGTGTATCAAATACTTGTTCTCCCCACTGTATGCATTATATTTTTGGGGGGCTAAAAAATACAGTATACACACACACACACACAGGTCAAAAGTTTTATAACACCTACTCATTCAAGGGTTTTTCTTTATTTGTACTATTTTCTACATGGTAGAATAATAGCGAAGACATCAAAACTATGAAATAACACATATGGAATCATGTAGTAACCAAAAAAGTATTTTATATTCTTCAAATGATGACAGCTTTGCACATCTATCCCTAGTTTGAAAGCGACTGTTTTCTGGTAGCTGTGCGGCTGTCATGTCCTGATATGTTTCACCTGTCTGTGTTTGTCCCCTCCCCACACCAGGTGCACCCTATCACCAGCATTAATCAGTGTGGGTATTTAGTCTCTTGGGTGCTGTTGGCATTTGCCAGATCGTCTTGCCTAGTCAGTCGTTTCCAGCACTCTATCTCGTATTACTAACTCTGCCAGTCTGTTTCCCGGTATTTGGACCTCTACCTGCCTGTTGGATTACGTTCCTGTCTAGCCCCCTCATGTGCCTTCGACCATCTGATCTGCTGCCAAACGAACTCTGCCTGCATTACGGATTACGAGACTGTCTACTCCTCTGTACTGCCATCCTTCTGATTCCCGGTACCGAACTCTGCCTGAACTACGACTACGAGCCTGACTCCCCTTATTGGACGACTGCCATTCAGACTCCCGGTTACGAACATTGCCTGTCATTGACTACGAACCTGTCTTGTTCCATACTTCCTATTAAACAGTCAATTATATCTCTGCCTCCGTGTCCGCTTTTGGGTCCCGTATATCTGTCGTTGTGTCAGAACGATCTGGCCATGACGGACCCAGCGGAGTTGACCCATCTACAGAACGCAATAGCCCACCAAGGGGTTGTTGTGGGTCGACACGAGGAGGTGCTACGTTCAATTGCAGAGGAACTCAGTGAGCAGAGAGAGAACCAGCAGCGAGCCACCGAATGCCTGCTCAAACACTTGGAGAGATTAACACTGGCACTACCGGCACAGAGCGCTTCCCTCCCGTCTCCTGTCCCACCTATACCCAGCAACCCAACACCTTCCCCGGTATCCCTTAGAGAGCCGCACTTACCTGCCCCCGAACGGTTCTCTGGTGATTCGAGTTATTGTGGTCCGTTTTTGTCCCAATGCTCGCGTATCTTCGAGCTGCAGCCATCCTCCTTTCCCACAGAGAAGTCACGGGTCGCCTATATAATAACCATGATGACGGGGCGAGCCCTGGCATGGGCTACGCCGATATGGGACCAGCAGCTTCCCGTTTGTTTCAGTCTAGCAGCGTTCATTACGGAGGTAAAAAAAGTTTTTGATGCTCCATTATCCGGAAGAGAAGCGGCACGTCAGCTGCTACATCTAAGACAGGGGACTAGCAGCGTGTCGGATTACTCTATTAAATTCCGTACCCTGGCAGCGGAGTGCTCATGGAATTCCGAGGCTCTGCTCGACGCCTTCTATGACGGATTATGTGATCCCATCAAAGATGAACTCGCCGCCCGAGAGGTGCCTCCCAGCTTAGACAGCCTCATCTCCATTGCCATGCGTATAGGAAGTAGACTTCAGGAACGAAATCGAGAGAGAGAGAATCGTCGTCCTGCTCAGGCACTTCCGCATTTCGGCGGACCGGGTGGTAGAGCGTCACCGGGACTGCCAGAATCACCCGAATTCTTCCGGGAACCACCGAGGGCGTCCGAGGTCCTTGCGTCTGAACCCATGCAAATAAGGAGGGCACAGTTGACGCCCGAGGAACGTCGGCGCAGGATAGACAGTCGCAGCTGCCTCTACTGTGGAGAGAAAGGACATTATGCAGCCGGTTGTCCTTTAAAAAGGGCGGGCTCATCCGTAACAGCAGGAATACGGGTGAGTCAAACTAAAACCCCGTGGGTATCCCCGGTTCGTTTTCCTTTTCCAGCCACTATTATTTGGGGTTCCCAAACCCTGAAAGTAAATGTCCTTATGGATTCAGGGGCTGACGATTGCTTCATTGATAGTTCACTTCTGGTTAAGTTAGGCATTCCCTCACGCCCTCTAAACACGCACATCGAGGCCACAGCCCTGGACGGTCGTTCTATTGGGCGGATGTCTCAGATATCGGTGCCCGTCACTCTAATTCTGTCTGGTAACCACAGGGAGGAGATCCAGTTCCTGCCCTTACATTCTCCTAACACTCCGATTGTGTTAGGCCATTCTTGGCTTGTCAAGCACAACCCTCACATCGACTGGACTACTGGTTCTGTTATTAACTGGAGCCCTTTTTGCCTTGCTCATTGTCTGAAGGCTGCTCCGCATGTTCTGAACAGACAGGTTTCACATTCCACAGAGGACATCGATGTGTCGTCTGTCCCTTCCGAATATTGGGATCTAAGGGAGGTCTTCAATAAGTCTCGGGCTACCTCGTTACCACCTCATCGGCCATATGACTGTGCCATAGACCTCCATCCAGGCACATCACCCCCCCGTGGACGTCTGTACTCCCTGTCCGGTCCGGAAACTAAGGCCATGGCGGATTATGTGGAAACCTCCCTCAGGGCTGGGATTATTCGGCCATCATCCTCTTCTGCTGGGGCGGGGTTTTTCTTCGTGGCCAAGAAGGATAAGACCCTACGCCCATGCATTGATTACCGGGGCCTGAACGACATTACGGTGAAAAACCGTTACCCACTTCCACTGCTCGCCTCCGCCTTTGAGCTGCTCCAAGGAGCCACAATATTCTCTAAACTGGATCTCCGAAACGCCTACCACCTGGTACGGATACGAGAAGGGGATGAATGGAAGACAGCGTTTAACACTGCTAGTGGGCACTATGAATACCTGGTGATGCCATTCGGGTTGACTAACGCTCCCGCTGTCTTCCAGGCTCTGGTAAACGACGTACTCCGGGACATGATTAATCGGTTTGTTTTTGTGTATTTGGACGATATCTTGATTTTTTCCCACTCAGCCCAGGAACACACGGCACACGTAAGACAGGTCCTTCAACGATTATTAGAGAACCAACTGTTTGTGAAAGCAGAGAAGTGTGAATTCCATCGATCTGTCATTCCTTTCCTGGGTTACATAGTGGCTGCGGGTAGCATCCGAATGGATCCAGGCAAGGTCCAAGCCGTCACTGATTGGCCACAACCCTCTTCACGCCTGGATCTGCAACGTTTCCTGGGGTTCGCCAATTTTTATCGGCGATTCATACGTAATTACAGTATTTTGGCAGCCCCACTCACTGCCTTAACCTCGACTAAGGTGAACTTTGTATGGTCCCCCCAAGCCGCCCAGGCTTTCGCTGCCCTCAAACAGCGCTTCACCTCAGCCCCGATTTTGATTCATCCAGATCCGGCCCGGCAGTTTGTGGTGGAGGTGGACGCCTCCAATGTCGGTGTGGGGGCCGTCTTGTCACAAAGGTCGGACAACGACCAGAAGCTGCACCCCTGCGCATTCCTCTCTCGTCGTCTGACACCTGCTGAGGTTAACTACGACGTCGGCAACAGGGAATTGCTGGCGGTCAAGACTGCATTGGAGGAGTGGAGACATTGGCTGGAGGGGGCGGAACAGCCATTTCTTGTGTGGACAGACCACAAAAACCTGGAGTATCTACGCTCAGCCAGGAGGCTCAATGCCCGACAAGCCAGGTGGGCTCTGTTTTTTACCCGCTTTGATTTCACCCTATCTTATCGACCTGGTTCTAAGAACACTAAACCGGACGCCCTCTCCCGTGTGTTCAGTCCTGCTGCTGCCCAAGGTAGTGAGCACATTCTCCCTGCCTCTTGTCTGGCTACGTCCTTGGTCTGGGGTATTGAAGAGGATGTGCGTAACGCACAACAGTTGAGCCCTGACCCCGGAGGGGGCCCGCCAGGCTGCCTGTTCGTGCCTGACTCTGTCCGATCCCGAGTCCTGGAGTGGGGTCATTCATCCAAACTGACCTGCCACCCCGGCTCACGGCGGACCCTGGCATTTATACGTCGAAGGTTTTGGTGGCCCACCATGGGAGTGGATGTTCCCTCTTTTGTCTCTGCATGCACAGTGTGTAACCAAAACAAGACGCCCCGCCAGGCCCCGGCTGGTCTCCTACAGCCTCTTCCGGTCCCTCATCGTCCATGGTCGCACATCTCCCTGGATTTTGTCACAGACCTGCCGCAATCCGACGGCAATACCGCTATCCTCACCATTGTGGACCGGTTCTCGAAGGCGGCACACTTCATCGCCCTGCCTAAGCTGCCATCGGCCAAGGAAACGGCCCAACTGATGGTGCAGCACGTTTTTAGGATCCACGGATTACCAATTGACATCGTCTCCGACCGGGGCCCTCAGTTCACTTCCCAGTTCTGGAGGGCTTTCTGTACCCTTATTGGTTCTTCTATCAGCCTGTCCTCAGGATTCCACCCAGAGTCTAACGGCCAATCAGAGCGGGCCAATCAAGATCTAGAGACTGTGCTACGCTGCCTGGTTTCGGACAACCCCACCACCTGGAGCCGGCAACTCGTTTGGGTGGAATACGCCCGCAACACCCTGCCTTCCTCCGCTACTGGGCTTTCACCCTTCGAGTGCTCCTTGGGCTACCAGCCTCCGCTGTTCTCGGAGCAGGAAGAGGAGGTTGGCGTCCCGTCAGCCCAGCTGTTTGTTAGGCGCTGCCGTCGGACCTGGAGAAAGGCCCGGGCTGTTCTTCTACGAACAAATACCAGGTATCGGCGGCAGGCCGACCGTCGCAGGACCCAGGCTCCCCACTACCGTGTTGGCCAGAGGGTGTGGCTGTCCACCCGAGATCTGCCCCTTCGGGTGGAAAGTCGCAAGCTTTCGTCCCGTTACATCGGCCCTTATCAGATCTCCCGGGTTATCAATCGCTCAGCTATACGCCTCATGTTGCCCCGGTCCCTCCGCATTAATCCCACCTTTCATGTGTCCCGTGTTAAACCTGTCTCTCACTGTCCTTTGTCTCCTGTTCCCAGGCCTGCCCCTCCTCCTCGGGTTATTGACAACCAACCTGCTTGGACGGTGCGTCGCCTCCTGAGAGTCCGTCCCCGGGGCCGGGGTTTCCAGTACCTGGTTGACTGGGAGGGCTACGGGCCGGAGGAGCGGTCTTGGGTCTCTACCAGGGACATCCTCGACCCGGAGCTCATCGCTGACTTTCATCGGCGACATCCCGGTCAGCCAGGTATGCACCCGGGTCGGTCGCCAGGTGGCGCCCGTAGGGGGAGGGGTACTGTCATGTCCTGATATGTTTCACCTGTCTGTGTTTGTCCCCTCCCCACACCAGGTGCACCCTATCACCAGCATTAATCAGTGTGGGTATTTAGTCTCTTGGGTGCTGTTGGCATTTGCCAGATCGTCTTGCCTAGTCAGTCGTTTCCAGCACTCTATCTCGTATTACTAACTCTGCCAGTCTGTTTCCCGGTATTTGGACCTCTACCTGCCTGTTGGATTACGTTCCTGTCTAGCCCCCTCATGTGCCTTCGACCATCTGATCTGCTGCCAAACGAACTCTGCCTGCATTACGGATTACGAGACTGTCTACTCCTCTGTACTGCCATCCTTCTGATTCCCGGTACCGAACTCTGCCTGAACTACGACTACGAGCCTGACTCCCCTTATTGGACGACTGCCATTCAGACTCCCGGTTACGAACATTGCCTGTCATTGACTACGAACCTGTCTTGTTCCATACTTCCTATTAAACAGTCAATTATATCTCTGCCTCCGTGTCCGCTTTTGGGTCCCGTATATCTGTCGTTGTGTCAGCGGCGCCGTTTTCCCTACAGTACATTTACCCCCACGTGGGCCAGCCGTCTAGCAATTCGAATTTCAGCCAATGAGCTTCAGCATCTCTGCATTTGAGTGACAGCTAGCAAGACGCACATACAGTAGATCGAAAGAGAACACATTTGTGAAGTAGTACACAATTTTCGGTACACAATTGGCTCGTGAGCGCTACTCTCAGAACTACTGGCCCAAAAATATAGTACCAGAGAATATCTTTAAACGACCAACACCAGATAGTAAGCATGCAGAAAATATATTGAACTATATCTATTTAATACCATCTTTGAGAAAAATAAAATAAAAGCTAGACAGGGAGTCAAAAATTGCAAAAACAGGGTATACAGGGCACTTGCCCATTGATCTTGTTTTAATGTTTGAGCAGAGGAATACAGCATTAGCCATGGCAAAATGCATAGAATTGCAAGAAAAGTTTGAAAACCCCTGGTCTAGATGACCCCACTGATAATGTTAACCAACAGGCAGATTTTGGGACGACCCTTGGCTGTTTGATCAGTCAATGAGCAAGGTGATCATATGTGGTTCTGTGATAGATAGATACTTTATTGATCCCCGAGGGGGAAATGTCTTTAGAAATGCCAGACTCACCCCAGTTTGTAGTCATGAGGCAGGAAGTTGCCCTTGGTGTAGTCACTCTGGGTTTTGGCAATCTGCTTCAGGAGGTTGGTTTTGCTGAAGCCATAGCCATTCAGAGCACTGCCTCCGAAAATCAACTTTCCTCCGGCATACATCTGTGGACACATGACCAGTTGCACACACAGGGAGAGAAGACAGTAAAGGGTGTTAGGTGGGTACAAATAAATAGAACACATTTTTTTTTGCACATTTGGATGTGGTTTTGGTTAGAAACCACAACTTTAGGGCAAAATACTACAAATCTAATTGAGGCCATCTAGCACAGAGAAGGTCATTTTACAGTGTCTATGTAGCTGCACAATAACATGGAAACAAACCTTAGTTACATATAAAATAAAACAATGACAAAAAGTATGGCTTATTAGGTTGAATTATTCAGTCATAACCTTCAATAATGGTATTTTCTTTATTGTTGTGTGCATTCGGTCCTGCACTGCATTATACACTGTGTACAAAACATTAGGAACTACCACTACACAGCTGAAAAAAATACTCAACATATCAAGCTTTGATCATTTGAATCAGATGTGTAGTGTTAGGGCAAAAACCAAAACATGCATCCCTTGGGGTCCCAAGGATCGAGTTTGGGAAACGCTAACCTCTCACCATTACCAATAAAAGGGGAGGTTAGCATGTCTTGGGGGTATGATATTTTACCCTCTAACTTTCTCCCTCATCATTATTCACAATTCATTCAGGATTATCCATAATATTGGTAGCATCCACATTAATGTTAAGAAACACATTCTATTCTTCTCCCCATCCCTCCTAAATATGCCCTGGCAGCAACACATAAATGCATCTTCATAAATGGGAATGCAGACAAACACAGTCTGTTTCCCAGTCTGTTGGGCCGGTCTCACCAGAGGCAAATGGAAAAAAAGAGTGGGAGAAGCCCAGTAAAGGTCACATGGGGGTCTGCCCTCCACCCAACCAGGAAGCGCCCGCCCCTCCATACAGGAGATACACACACACACAGGATGTGTCTCAATACTATAACATGGGCTCCTTTTCCTTGTCTGCTTTCCTTCATGAGAGAACTGGGTAAGTTTCCACCATATTGCCTCCACCTTTCAAGTGTTGCCAGATCAGTGATCATGGAAGAAAGGAGACAAGGAGAGGAATTTTATTTTTTATTTTTTTTATTTCACCTTTATTTAACCAGGTAGGCCAGTTGAGAACAAGTTCTCATTTACAACTGCAACCTGGCCAAGACAAAGCAGTGCGACAAAAACAACAGAGTTACACATTGGATAAACAAACGTACAGTCAATAACAAGAGAATCTATATACAGTGTGCAAATGTAGTGCAAAATACAGTAAGGTTAGGAAGGTAGGACAATAAATAGGCCATAGTGGCGAGATAATTTACAGATTAGAATTAACACTGGAGTGACAGATGTGCAAATGATGTGCAAATAGAGATACTGGAGTGCAAAATGAGCAAAATTATGGGCTATATACAGGTGCAGTGATCGATAAGCAGCTCTGACAGCTAATGCTTAAAGTTAGTGAGGGAGATAGGAACCTCTAGCTTCAAGGATTTTTGCAATTCGTTCCAGTCATTGGCAGCAGAGAACTGGAGGGACTTTTATCATTGAGATTCAAACCTATGATCTTTAGTTTTCTATCTATGGAATTAGTCCACTGCACCACCAAGATGGAGCTAGCATGCCCTGTTTTTACTCATTACAAAGCTGTTCATTTTAGTCTTTTCAAACAGACCCCATTTCAAAGGAAACAAGCACTCATTAAGATCAGGTGTGGCCAATTAGTGGGCACGGCCAACACACCTGAACACACTTAACCTCTACAGGATCGTGTCGGAACAGTTGAGCTAACGTGTGCTAATGTGATTAGCACGACATTGTAAGTAACAAGAACATTTCCCAGGACATAGACATAGCTTATATGGCCAGAAATCTTATTGTTAATCTAACTGCACTGTCCAATTTACAGTAGCTATTACAGTGAAATAATACATGCTATTGTTTGAGGAGAGTGCATAGTTTTGTACTTGAAAATGTATCAATAAACCAATAGGCACATTTGGGCAGACTTGATACAACATTTTGAACAGTAATGCAATCGTTCATTGGATCAGTCTAAAACTTTGCACATACACTGCTGCCATCTAGTGGCCAAAGTCTAGATTGCGCCTGGACTCCTAAGTAATATTATGGCCTCTCTCTTGCATTTCAAAGATGTGAAAAAAAAATATATATTTTATTTTTTTATTTTTTATTATCTTTAACCAGATCTAATGTGTTATATTCTCCTACATTACTTTCACATTTCCACACACTTCGAAGTGTTTCCTTTCAAATGGTATCAAGAATACGCATATCCTTGCTTCATGTTCTGAGCTACAGGCAGTTAGATTTGGATGTCATTTTAGGCGAACATTTTTAAAAAGGGTCCGATCCTTAAGAGGTTTTAACAAGAAAAAGATAGAGCTTTGTTGATGCTGAGAACGGAATGAATGTGAAAGTTCTTTGAACGTTACTAATGTTTTATTGGGTTTTTTATGGAATGCTCTTAATGTTCTGAGAGCATGACTTTAAATAGAACCATGAGGAAACCTGCAGAAAACGTTATCCTGAAGTACTGCAATTCCCACAAAAGAATGTTGTTTCTTAATGTTCTCTGAACGTTCTGAGAACATTCCCAATGTCAAACCAGTTGGACAACCTTCCTAGGGAGACAAGTAGCCTAGGGGTTAAGCGCATTGAGCCAGTAACAAAAAGGACAATGGTTTGAATCCCTGAGCCAACTAGTTGAAAACTCTGTCAATGTGTCCTTGAGCAAGGCACTTAACCCCAATTGTTCCTCTCAGTCACTCTGGATAAGAGCGTCTGTAGAACATTACCAAAAATGTTATTAAATGTAACCATGTTTGAATTTTTAAGAAGCATTCTGTTAAAGTAATGAAAAACCAAGAAAATAACAATACTTTGTCAAGTTCCAAAGCCAAGCAACTATCCTGCACCATTTCCATAAAGTATAAATGCTAAATAAACATAAAATCAACCACACTCTCGCCAAGCTCTAAGAAATATATGGTTCTCAGAACGTCGGGTGCTAGCTGGACTGTCCCAACCATAATCAACTACTTCCAAACCCCCAGTTGCTCCTTGTAACCCCCCGACGTGTACCAGAAGTGTTCCGGGTCCAACGCCGTGCCTCTGGACCAGGACAGGAAGTGTTGATTGGGTCAGACGAGTGGCCGTGTCTGTGTCGTATTTGACCAGCCTAAACGGGTCCTGAGAACTCTGTCACAGACATAAACATCACAATTAACACTCAACAGCAAAATCATCCAGCATACTACCACTGTATGTCTGAGCCAGGGTTGCAATGTCTGCGGTTTTTCCGCAATTGATGTTGCGGGTGAAAATGTATTGGTCGCGGGTTTTTGAGCTACTTCTATTAATTTCACTGTGATCTGCTGCTGACTATCAGGCAGTGAGGCTGTAGGGGTGTGTGTGTTAAGAGAGCGCTGCAGCAGGCAGCTCAGTCACGTGAGTGAGAAAAGAGCAGCATGTGTGCACAGCATGACAAGTGATGTGAAAACAGCGAAAGGAAACACCTATTGGATAAATGTGGTAACTCTTCTCTTGCTGCCCCCCAGTAAATGTGGGTCATTTTCAGGCTTTGTTGGTGGGTTTTGAGTGGTCATTGATCTAGTAATTTTAGCTACACCTGGCAACTCTGGTCTGAGCCATGATCATTCATAGGCTACATACAGTATGTCCCTAAAGACACCATATTCCCCATAATGTGCACTTTCTGACATACTGCGGTCATTTGGGATCAGAGAGCAAAAGCAGTGCACCATATATTGGTAGTATGAGTATCATTTGGACAGAAGTAACACATCATCCACAACCCCAGCTCCTGACCTTGGCACAGGGGTTGGCGGAGGCATGGACCTGCCTGTGGTGGACCCTTCGCAGGATGACCTCCACATTGCGGGCCCTGGGTGGGGGGCAGAGGGAGGAAGTGACATAGACCACCAGGATGTGGCCCCAAGGGGCCCAGGGGGCCTGGAGGAACAGCTCTAGTTCCAGGTCAGACAGGAGGGGAAGACGGGTTGAGCAGTGGCAGCCCTGTGGAGTAGGACGAATCTCGGAGCTGTTGAGGAGGAGGAGTCTGAGAACCACAGGGCAGGGAGGAGTTTCACTGGGGGAGAGGGCTGAGAGGGAGGAGACGCATGGCAGACCTGCAGACTTTGCCCTGTGATAGAGAGAGACTAAGATTAGTGTGTGTGTGTGTGTGTGTGTGTGTGTATGTGTGTGTGTGTGTGTGTGTGTGTGTGTGTGTGTGTGTGTGTCTGTCACCTGTGCAAGGCAGGTCTGCACAGGTTGGCTGGTGTGGACATGGGCAGGCTGCAGGTGGCCGGCCTCGGGACCTTCCTCCTCAGACGGGCTGGACGTACACAGGTAGGTGGTATCTCCTCAACGGTGATGGATACTCTGGGAGTTGCGGTCCAAGCCTCTTTACGTTTAGGTGGTCTGGATTTGTAGTCTGGGAGCAGTGGTCCATCACTGAGGCCTGGGGGATGAAGAACAGAAGAAGTATAGCTAGCAGACTAGTAGTTTAGTTACCGAGCAATAAACATCAAACAGGGTTGCTCTAGGGCCATATATCATGGAGAATAGCCCATGGGGTGATGGGGTACCTGTGGCCACCAGGTAGAGTTGGAGCCAGCGCAGCGCTGTATCTCTCACTCTCTTCCTGATCCCCTGTAACTCCACCCTGTAGGCCTCCACCTCCACCCCTGCTGCCCCTGGCCCCTCCCCTCCACTGCTCACAGGCTATACATGGGGAGGAGTGGGAGGAAAGGAGAAGAGGGAGGGAAGAAGGGATAACAGAGGGAGTAAGAAGGATGAAAGAGGGGATAGAGGGGAGGAGAAGGAAGGAAGGATAATAGGGGAAGTGAGAGTTGTGAGAGGGGATAGAGGGAAGGAGAGAAGTAAAACAGATACATTAGACAACAGCAGAGACAGAAAACAGTGATGTTTCCATAGTGATCATAAACCTCCTACAGTGAAGACGGTCTTGTCTTCCATACTGAAACTAAGTAAAACACATCAATCAAATACCACATAAATATCTCTTACACATTACCTTTTTTATAGGAAAATTCTACATCAATGAATAAACACATTTCTGTGTTAATGTATTTAGTCCTGGAAATGTTGTGCAGTAAATCTGTGATGTCTGACGTGAGACAAATAAACAACATCACACAGTCCTCCTCAGTGCTACGGCGATAGACATGGTTCAATGTGCAGTGTCAGGGGAAAAAGACAAAATGGTACAATAATGCTTGAAACAGCTACTGCAGTATTTATTTTGCTATAAAATCACAACACACGTGCCCAAACTTGACTTTTTACATCCAGGAATTTCTTTGGTGGGAAAACAAAGGTGCCAAGCTAAATAAATATAAACACTCAGTTTTATAAATTTTCCCCCATGGTTCATGTTGTTAGTCTGTATATCTCACTGATAAATGTCCATCCTGTTTTGCTAAATTATATAGAAAATTAACCACATTTCAAAATATGATTGCTAGAAAAATTTAAATCTTTCTCAAGTGTTCACAATTATACTAGTTTAATCTTGCTCACTCACAGAGCTATGGCTAATTTAGGTGCCTGAGCTGAAAGTCAAACATGTCCTTTTTCTGATTGAATAAAAATAATTATATATATATATATATATATATATATATATATATATACATTCTTTGAATAAAAAAAACAACCTAAACACGCACGCATGCACGCACAGTCCATTACATGTAAGGGATTACAAAACGGTAACTGTAATCTGTTACTTTACCAGCAAAAATATTGTAATCAGATTAGATGATTACGTCGGGATTACTTTTATATTCAGAAAGGATGTTGGCGAAAAAAATAAATGTTCTCATTGACATTCAAATCAGCATTGAAAAAAGGCGTAAAATTAAGTTTGCGAGTCTGACCACAAGTCAGACACCACTACGATGACACACCAAATGTGTTTGATGGATCGCGGGAAGAGAGCATGAATAGGCTTTTGTAGGCTACACTCCAAACTACAGTTGAAGTCGGAAGTTTACATACACCTTAGCCAAATACATTTAAACTCAGTTTTTCACAATTCCTGACATTTAATCCTAGTAAAAATTCCCTGTTTTAGGTCAGTTAGGATCACCACTTTATTTTAAGAATCAAGAAATTACTTGTGTCATGATCAAAGTAGATTTCTAAAACTATAGTTTGTTTACATAACGATTTCAACCTAAGTGTATGTAAACTTTCGACTTCAACTGTATATATATATATATATATATATTGACTATATTTAATGGAAAACAAAGTTTGGGGTCACTTGTCCTTGTTTTCCTTGAAATATAGTGAAGACGTTGACAAATAGGTTATAAATAATGATTTTTATTTTAAATAATAATTGTGTCCTTCAAACTTTGCTTTCGTCAAAGAATCCTCCATTTGCAGCAATTACAGCCTTGCAGACCTTTGGCATTCTAGTTGTCAATTTGTTGAGGTAATCTGAAGAGATTTCACCCCATGCTTCCTGAAGCACCTCCCACAAGTTGGATTGGCTTGATGGGCACTTCTTACGTACCATACAGTCAAGCTGCTCCCACAACAGCTCAATATGGTTGAGATCCGGTGACTGTGCTGGCCACTCCATTATAGACAGAATACCAGCTGACTGCTTCTTCCCTAAATAGTTCTTGCATAGTTTGGAGCTGTGCTTTGGGTCATTGTCCTGTTGTAGGAGGAAATTGGCTCCAATTAAACGCCGTCCTCAGGGTATGGCATGGCGTTGCAAAACGGAGTGATAGCCTTCCTTATTCAAGATCCCTTTTACCCTGTACAAATCTCCCACTTTACCACCACCAAAGCACCCCCAGACCATCACATTGCCTCCACCATGCTTGACAGCATCTTTTCATTTTGATCTGTGTCTCACAAATGTTCTTCTTTGTGATCCGAACACCTCAAACTTAGATTAGTCTGTCCATAACACTTTTTTCCAATCTTCCTCTGTCCAGTGTTTGTGTTCTTTTGCCCATCTTTTCTCTTTATTGGCCAGTCTGAGATATGGCTTTTTCTTTGCAACTCTTCCCCTCTTCACTGTTGATGTTGAGACTGGTGTTTTGCGGGTACTATTTAATGAAGCTGCCAGTTGAGGGCCTGTGGGGCATCTGTTTCTCAAACTAGACACTTTAATGTACTTGTCCTCTAGCTCAGTTGAGCCTTTAATCGAACCCACAAATGCTGATGCTCCAGATACTCAACTAGTCTAAAGAAGGCCAGTTTTATTGCTTCTTTAATCAGCACAACAGTTTCCAGCTGTGCTAACATAACTGCAAAAGGGTTTTCTAATGATCAATTAGCCTTTTAAAATGAGAAACTTGGATTAGCTAACACAACGTGCCATTGGAGTGATGCTTGCTGATAATGGGCCTCTGTACGCCTATGTAGATATTCCATTAAAAACACTGTATTTCTGATCAATTTGATGTTATTTTAATGGACAAAAAATGTGTTCTTCTTTCAAAAACAAGGACATTTCGAAGTGAGCCCAAACTTTTGAATGGTAGTGTATATATATCCAATGATTCTTGAAGAATATAACTTATAAATGCCTCATGAGCTTAGTTCAACTGTCACACTCCATGAGAACCCAAAATATAAGTTTGTTTTTCTCCAATGTTTGTTAACATTGTAAATGTAAAGACTCATCTCATGGTTAAAACAATAATTTTGATAACATGGATGGTCAGTCCTTGCATCCATAACTCTGTCTATTAATATGAGAGTGGTTACATTTCTCAAGGCCCATCCCTCACCTTTTAACCAAAACAGAGGCAGGGTAACTGTTTTGTTATTGTTTCATCTGTGGATTTGCCCTTTAAACATCTGCACACTATAACGATATCAAAGTGTCATCAACAGAAAGGATAACAATAGGCCTATAGAAAATGCAGCATATGGCATTCGTTTTTCACATGTAAATTGCACTTTTAAGTAGCGACTATAGTCTCGAGTCTTCTGAGGTCCTGAACGCTCCGTCATCAAGGACCTCTCTGTACTTTACTCGGTTCATCTTTCCCTCGATCCTGACTAGTCTCCCAGTCCCTGCCGCTGGGAGATCCACACAGCATGATGCTGCCACCACCATGCTTCACCGTAGGGATGGTGCCAGACGTGATGCTTGGCATTCAGGCCAAAGAGTTCAATCTTGGTTTCATCAGACCAGAGAATCTTGTTTCTCATGGTCTGAGAGTCTTTAGATGCCTTTTGGCAATCTCCAAGCAGGCTATCATGGCCTTTTACTGAGGAGTGGCTTCCGTCTGGCCCCTCTACCATAAAGGCCTGATTGGTGGAGTGCTGCAGAGATGGTTGTCCTTCTGGAAGGTTCTCCCATCTCCACAGAGGAACTATTGGTCACCTACCTGACCAAAGCCCTTCGACCTCATGGCTTGGTTTTTGCTCTGACATGCACTGTCAACTGTGGGACCTTATATAGACAGGTGTGTGCCTTTCCAAATCATGTTCAATCATTTGAATTTACCACAGGTGGACTACAATCAAGTTGTAGAAACAAGTTGTAGAAACAGGATGCACCTGAGCTCAATTTCAAGTCTCATAGCAAAGGTTCTGAATACTTATGTAAATAAGGTATTTCAGTTGTTTTATTTTTCAAATATTTGCAAAAATGTCAAAAAAACTGTTTGCTTTGTCATTATGGGGTATTGTGTGTAGATTGCTGAGGATTTTTTTTAAATGTCATCCATTTTAGAATAAGGCTGCTATTTAACAAATTGTGGAAATAGTCAATAGTCCCAAGGCACGGTATATACTTTCTTTCCCGAAAGTTATGAGGTCCAAAAGGCACTGCATAATAGGAATGACCCAGGTGTTCATTTTAGGCCATGTCTACACAGCATGGCTAAATGTGTAGAACTGCAGGAAATTAACTTTAAAATCAACATTTCCCTGCCATCACCAGGGGGGCCACTTAAATGCTTTGCCCACGAGGCTAGAGACGGCCCTGTTGAGTTTAATCAAACTGGAAGAGTAGAGGAGACAGTCAATCACATTGTTTGGCTCAGTAGTATATCATAGCAGGCCCAATGCAGTCACCCTGTCTCTTGTTATCCCTCCTTTCCTTGCTCTCACTCTCTCCGTGCCTATAGTATGTAGCAGCCATGTTCAGTATGTAGGATGTTTAGGGGTTCTATGTGGATGCCTCTTAGTTTCTGGGTTCTTACCCGCTCCTCCTCCCTCAGACTCAAGGTGATGTCATTCTCCGCCAGGACGCTGAATATCAGGGTCATGTTCAAGTGGTTACTGAAGGTCAGTGTTATGTTCTCGTTCACCTGATGAATACACACAAAATGTGTAGATTTGTTTGGGCTACACACACACACACACACACGCACACACGCACACACACCTTGTATTTGTGCAGAACTTCATTCTGAGACCTGGGGTTGAAGGTCCACTCCTTGGTCAGACAGCCCTCTTTTGTGTACTGCTGACCTCCCAAGGATCCCACCAACAAGGCAACCCAACTGGACCTGATCACACAATACACATTTGCAGTTTTCAAGTTAATTGCAGTTTTCAAGTTAATTTCCTGCAATTCTACATATTTTGTCATGTGGCAGAGAAATGTTGTCGTTGCAGCTTCAAAGCTAATACAGTGCATTGAGCTGAAAGAAATTATAATTGGTAGAGTACTGTGGATATCAATATCCCTGTGACCCAGGCCCATGTTGCCCAGGGTTAAGAACAGAAATTGAAGATTCATAATATTACATTGTATTGCATTACACCATCATAACTTATCCACGGATACCTTGGCCAAAATGTGTTGAATCTGTTGTTGTTAGTAATATTCTTTTTTTTTTTTTTTTATGCACCACCTCCGCGGACCACCAGGGGTGCACCGACCACACTTTGAGAACCTCTCTGTTGGTGTATTCTGGTTTCAAACAGCTGGGGATCTGACGATACCTGTGCTTGCCTGTGTGGTACACAACACCACGGCCACTGGGCTTGAAGGAGGCCATCAGGATGTCGTAGGGACTGTCAGAGAAGATATTTGTGTAAACACCCCCTCCTGGCATGGCACTGGGCAGCTGGCACACCGCTACTGAACCAGATGGGTAGCTGAGACACAGTTAGGGACAACACTGAGAGGGGGACTCCATGCTTAAAATAGATTAAGGGGGTGAAAAGAGCAGAGAGCATTGGGAAGGGATAGAGGGAGGGAGGGAGAGATAGAGAGGGTGGAAAAACATGGAAGTCAGCAGTGGTAGAAAGCAGATGTGGTGAGGCAAGGATACTAGAGATAGCTGGTTCCATCAGGTAGGCCATAGTGCAGTTTTTGTGAGACGCTGTAGCCCAAGTACTTGGTGTTGGGGATGAAGGGGAAGAGGCAGTCCTCTGCATGGGCTGGGACCGGCTGTGGCAGCTGGAGGACCTTATAGTCCCGGTAGTGTTGAGTCACCATGGGGCGTGTGTGGCCTCTCGGATCCAACCGGGCATTCTCCTCTTTTCTATAGGAGCATAATCAAATCAACACAATGGCTACACAAGTGTCTATGTTAGTCAGTATATGTTAAGACATAGAGGGGTAGACAGGGGAAGGAGAAGGAGTATACCACTTACATCTGATCCAGGATGGGTCTGAGCTTGTTGACAGCCCAGTAGCACACCTCCAGAGTCCTGCTGTGAAGATGCGGAGTACAGGGGACACTGTTCACCTCTATAGGGAGATGGAGCGAGAGAGAGAGAGACAAAGAGTGAGGGTTACACTTGCAAGAAGTGAGAAAATTATTGTCTGAAGAGAGGTTACATTCCTACACTATATCTACAGCGGGTGGAACATTTATTTTTTACATTCACAACTCTAAATTGTCTTCATCAGGCTTCACTAAGCTGAGAACATTGTTTAAAAATTGTTTTTAAATCTCTGAAAGCTTGTGTGGTATATCTACAGCATAGTCTGAGTACCCAGATAGAGGAAAAATTATGTTTTTAGACAAATAATCACATTTCACAAAAATAGTGTAGCACAACTGTAAATTGTCTTCATCAGGCTCTGCTAAGCTAAGAACATTGTGTAGAATTTGTTTTGAAGTCTGTATGGTGATGGTGTGTAGTGGTTTGGTGACAGTGTTTTGAAGGAGAGGCATGGCCTTGGGTCCTGTCCTGCTGTCATTTGTGTGTTACCTTTGTATGTGAGAGAGAAGGAGAGATGGGACAGACACTCCTCCAGGTAGAGCCTCAGAGTGGACGTCACAGGAATACAGGTTGCTGCAGACAGACAGAAATCAATGTACCATTCATACACAGGATACTTCACTTTGAACTAAATCAACGTTCTTTCAGTTGGAACCTAATAGTTTACAACCCCTTTGCCATTTCCCTCGATGAAGCAACATGATATTTGCATTGTTTGAGCACAGAGATATACTGTAACTGGGAGTGTTTTGCTTTGTGTGACTTACATATCTGTTTCTCACTGTTGTTGTCCCGGTCAACAGGGAACTTCTTCTTGAACTTCAAGACGCTGAAGCGAGCGGTTGGCTGGCGGACAGACAGGGAGGACTCAGTGGGCAGCAAGATCTGACTGGTGACAATGGACATCCTGTGCCGGGCGTCCTGGGGTAAGGCAACCTGGGTGGGGTAGGGCCGCAGGGGTCTACCGGTCTGGTGGAAGGGTTTGGCGTCAGCAGGGATGTCTGAGAGTTCCTCCCAGGACAAGGCACACAGGTTCCGGATTCCCTTGGGAAGCAGGAGCTCCTTCTCCTGACATTCCTGGAGGAGTTGAGCTATCTGCTCCAAGAGGTCCGGAGCCTCAGCCATGTAGCGCTGGAATGTCTTCAGGTCCATGCCTGTCTCCTGGAGTTCAGGTCCCCGGGTCAGCGCTAAGGCCACCACGCCAATATTGGTCACGTGTCGTCTCAGGATTAGCTTTAAACACAGAAAACTCACACAATCTAGTTCATTTAGAGCAGAATATTACTGTAACAATCAGAAAACAATGTCATTACTCTGTTCAGGCTGGCACATAGAATGCTGAGGTGGTTCCTGGTGCATTCTAGAACATGGGTCAACAATGACTCTTTATGACCAAGAGTTCTGATGCAGTTCTGTTCTATCGCACTAGAGTGACAGCAAGGAGAACAGCTGTTGTACCGACTGTCCCATTAAATGGAATGTGCTGTATTTCATAAAACAGAATCAGACATCAATGGGCAACTAGGTAGCCCTGTCAAATGATCAAAGTCACACAAGGCTAACATCAAGACTTGTCTGATGGAAACACACACAACTAATGGCTGCTTATACAGCAGTGGAAAATTCAAAGGCCAAAAAATGCATTAAATATAAGCAAATACACTACATTCCTGCTATTATATTGAAACATGACTAAACTCTAATTCAATCTATTGAAGATGGTGACACCTTTTCTAGGTGTAAAGTAGTTTTTATATCTGAATGCATTGTTAGCTTGAAGCATCTGGAGAGGCACTACTGTATAAAACAAATCAATTATAAAGTTAATCTGGACATTGGTTGCTTATATACTCAGCAAAAAAAGAAACGTCCTCTCACTGTCAACTGCGTTTATTTGTCAGCAAACTTAACATGTGTAAATATTTGTATGAACATAACAAGATTCAACAACTGAGACATAAACTGAACAAGTTCCAATGACATGTGACTAACAGAAATTGAATAATGTGTCCCTAAACAAAGGGGGGGTCAAAATCAAAAGTAACAGTCAGTATCTGGTGTGGCCACCAGCTGCATTAAGTACTGCTGTGCATCTCCTCCTCATGGACTGCACCAGATTTGCCAGTTCTTGCTGTGATCACTGATGGAGGGATTATGCGTTCCTGGTGTAACTCGGGCAGTTGTTGTTGCCATCCTGTATCTGTCCCGCAGGTGTGATGTTCGGATGTACCGATCCTGTGCAAGTGTTGTTACAAGTGGTCTCTCACTGCGAGGACGATCAGCTGTCCGTCCTGTCTCCCTGTAGCGTCTTAGGCCTCTCACAGTACGGACATTGCAATTTATTGCCCTGGTCACATCTGCAGTCCTCATGCCTCCTTGCAGCATGCCTAAGGCACGTTCACGCAGATGAGCAGGGACCCTGGGCATCTTTCTTTTGGTGTTTTTCAGAGTCATTAGAAAGGTCTCTTTAGTGTCCTAAGTTTTCATAACTGTGACCTTAATTGCCTACCGTCTGTAAGCTGTTAGTGTCTTAATGACCGTTACAGATGTGCATGTTCATTAATTGTTTATGGTTCATTGAACAAGCATGGGAAACAGTGTTTAACCCCTTTACAAAGTTATCTTTGAAAGACAGGGTCCTGAAAAAGGGACTTTTCTTTTTTTGCTGAGTATATATGATCATTGTAAGAGTAGTTGAGAGGAGATGTTGCATTTGTGCCGACTGTAAATAACTAACGAACAATTTATCTATTGAGTGACATTCTTTTGTCTGATGACTGGATTACCCTTTGTGACAATTGTGAAATGGTTGACCGTAATCCCACATGATCAAGGTCTCTCATGCAAATACAGTACTTTTGACATTTAGCAGCAAATAGTACTTGTTTATTTTCAACCACTAAGCCTATCATCCGAAGGTATTCAATGCCCATAAACCACTGAAAATGACAACACTGATGAAGGCCAGTGGGGTGGCCTTGTGTCTCTCAGGCTTGTGGCTGAGTCCATCTGCAGAGGTACAGCTGTGCACACATCCAGTTGCAGTGGTGTAAAGTAGTTAAGTAAAAATAATAGAAAATTAATTTTTTGGGGTATCTGTACTTTACTATTTATATTTTTGACAACTTTTACTTCCCTACATTCCTAAAGAAAATACTGTACTTTTTACTCCATACATTTTCCCTGAAACCCAGAAGTACCCCTTACATTTCTAATGCTTAGCAGGACAGGAAAATTGCCTAATTCACACACTTACTGTACCAAAAAAAAAATCCCTGGTCATCCCTACTGCCTCTGATCTGGCGGACTCACTAAACGCATGCTTCGTTTGTAAATGATGTCTGAGATGGCAGGGACATCGTCTCCAAATGTCCCTGCCATTTTGCAAGATTCCACTTGAAGGCAGTGTTGTCACTACATGGAGAAATACATTAATGAATAATTAAAAGCACAGATGAGGCATGGTTTTAACAGTCTAGTGTAGGAGTTGATACATTCTATATTTGTAGACCACCATGTACCATATACAAAATACAAGTTAAATGGGGTTCCATCACATTTTCAACTCTACTGATGGTATTGGCATGTGCGCTGACAACAGCTTGCAGATACAGTGCGCATCAAGCTCAAGAGTGTGCAAAGCTGTCATCAAGGCAAAGGGTGGCTACTTTGAAGAATAAAACATTTTGTTGTTTAACACTTTTTTGCTTACTACATGATTCCATACGTGTTATTTCATAGTTTTGATGCCTAAAAATAAAGAAACTCTTGAATGTGTCCACATTTTTGACTGGTACTGTAAAAAGAAAAAATCAGGACATCTGTGATAGAAACAGGATGTTATAAATGTCGACAGAGAATTTGTTCATTAGACATGATGGGATCTGTATGTGTCCAAATCATTTAGGTCAGGCTTCCATAGCAGCAGGCAGAACAGTTGAGAATGGAGCAGCAGAACAACCAGGTGGACTGGGGACAGCCAGGAGTCATCAGGCCAGGTAGTCCTGAGGCATAGTCGGGGTGGCAGGTAGCCCAGTGGTTAGAGTGTTGGGCCTGTAACCGAAAGGTTGCAGGATCAAATCCCCGAGCTGACAAGGTAAAAATCTGTCGTTCTGCCCCTGAACAAGGCAGTTAACCCACTGTTCCTAGGCCGTCATTGAAAATAAGAATTTGTTCTTAACTGACTTGCCTAGTAAAATAAAGGTTAAAAAAAAAAAAATGGCCCCATCCGACGATATCCCTAGACAGGGCCAACCATGCAGGATACAACCCCACCTACTTTGCCAAAGCACAGCCTCCACACAACTAGAGGGATATCAACAGACCACCAAATTACTACCCTGAGACAAGGCTGAGTATTGCCCACGAGAGGAGGCGCAAAACCTGACATGAAGATCACGTCTGACTCAAGTGACGCACATGTCATATAATATAAAACAAGTGGAGCAGTGTGATTGATGGTTAACCTTACTTTATTTTGGGAATTGTTATTGATTGATATAGCGATTTTTTTCCTTATGGTTTGCTGTGGATTAATTTATTATATTGTTTGCTGTGATGTTGCTGGACATTTGATAGTACTGTTTCCCCTCTTTCACAAACTGCAACAACAAACACTAATTGACACACCTGTAGAACCCCGTTCATATCAGCGATCTAATTTGCCAGCTGATCAGACCACTCCCAATAAAAGGAGGCTAGATCTCTTACCGAGAAGGAAGAACAACGCTCTGGGCGGATGGACGTGCCGTGTGCTGCAGCGGACTGGCTTGAGAATCTTCTTTTCCCTCGGTGTTGCTGCTGACTGATCTCCTGTGCCTTGGTGGAGCCGACTCCCAGACTCTGCAGTGTCAAAGCTCACAAACTCCGACTAAATGGAAGTGGTCATTTTCTCCCACACTGATGCGTGTGTATGTTTTTAGCATTTGAGTTAAAGGAGTCGTTTTAGTTGTTGTTCATTTCTGTGAAGGTGCCAGATTCAGGAGCCGACGGCAGAGCAACGGATACGGCAGTATTGTTGATGAGCCAACATGAAGTACAGGAAAGGAAAGTTGTCGCCCGAGACTGTTTTGAAAGTTGCCGGGCTACGAGCAGGCCACCCACTGATTTTACGATTTCTCCACTGACAGAAGCAGAGCGGCACCGCTGAAACAAGATATTCTGTGCCGGCGACAGGGGAAACACGGAGCTGACGCTGGACTGGACTTGGGTATTGTTTCACCCTGGGACAGAACATTGGACACTCCAGGGTTTTATTGTCTCCCCGTGTTTTTGAGATGTCATTTTAATATTGTGAACTTAACTTTTAAAATAATATATTATTTGTATATATTTCTTGTGCCTTTCTCGCTGTGTTGGTGTGGCAGGGAACCTAAATCTAGATTTATTTAGAATTAACAGACTTCCAATCTGTTACACACCCTTCCTAGGGACAGCATGGAAGGGCACTAGTAATCCAGAGAATCCCAGTGGAGAGGGAAGCCAGCCAGGCAGAGACAGTAAGGGTGTTTCGTTGCTCCAGTGCCTTCCCGTTCACCCTCGCACCCCTGGGCCAGACAACACTCAATCATAGGACCTACTGAAGAGGAGTCTTCAGTAAGGACTTAAAGGTTGACATGGATAGACAGACATTCCATAAATGTAGCTCTATAGGAGAAACCCCTGCCTCCAGCTGTTTGCTTAGAAATTCTAGGGAGAATAAGGAGGCCTGCGTCTTGTGGCCGTAGTGTAGGTATGTACGGCAGGACCAAATCTGACATAAGTAGGAGCAAGCCCATGTAATGCTTTGTAGGTTAGCAGTAAAACCATGAAATCAGCCCTAGCCATAACAGGAAGCCAGGCTAGAACTGGAGTAATATGATCAAATGTTGTGGTTCTAGTCAAGATTCTAGCAGTCGTGTTTAGCACTAACTGAAGTTTATTTAGTGCTTTAGCCGGAGAGTAGAGCATTGCAGTAGTCTAATCTAGAAGTGACAAAAGCATGGATTAGCATTTCTGCATAGTTTTTTGACAAAGTTTCAGATTTCTTCAATGTTACAAAGATGGAAAAAATCTGTCCTTTAAATATTATTGATATGTTTGTCAGAAGAGATCAGGATCCAGAGTTTTATTTGAGACCACTGTACAACCAAGATTAATTAGATCTTTGTTTCTTGGTACCTAGAACCAGTTTTGTCAGTTTAAAAGCAAAACATTTGCCGCCATCAACTTCCTTATGTCTGAAACAGGCTTCCAGGGTAGGACATTTTAGGGCTTCACCATGTTTCATCGAAATGTACTGCTGTGTGTCATTGGCATAGCAGTGAAAGTTGACATTGTTTCCGAATGACATCACCAAGAGATATAGAGAGAATATATATAGTGAAAACAATAGGGGTCCTATAACGTAACCTTGAGGAACACCAAAACAGTTGATTTGTCAGAGGACAAACTATCCACAGAGCCAAGCACAGGAAGTAGCTCTTTCAGTAGTTTAGTTGGAATAGGGTCCAGTATGCAGCTTGAAGGTTTAGAGGCCATCAGACTGTTAAATAGTCATCACTAGGTGGCTTCCACCTGGTTACGCAAACCTGCACCTTAGAGGCTGCTGTCCTATATACATAGACTTGGAATCACTGGCCACATTAATGGAACACTAGCACTAATAATCTTTACATATTTTGCTTTACTCATGTGTATGTACTGTATTCTATTCTACTGTATTTTAGTCAATGCCACTCCGACATTGCTCGTCCTAATATTTATATATTTCTTAATTCCATTCTACTTTTAGATTTGTGTGTATTGTTGTGAATTGTTAGATACTACTGCACTGTTGGAGCTAGAAACACAAGCATTTCGCTACACCCGTAATAACATCTAAATATTTTGTGTATGTGCAATACAATTTGATTTGATTTAAACTTTAGATTTTTATTCTGTACATTAATACTTAAGTGAAAAAGTAAATTGTGTGCACTGGCGTCGTGCACTGATTTTTATCCGCAACAAGTCAGGTTGGTGGAAACACACCACTGGTGGGAAAATGTGCATATTTTATATTTTAGAATATTTGCATGAAGGTGTCACCAATTGGATGGAAAACTAGCTAGTGAGGATGTATATACTTAAACTCATAACGTTTATGATAGATGGAAATCAAGCCTGAACAAATGGTACTTGGAAATGTACAATCTTGGCAACATGTATAGTGACTAGTGAGAGTTTCAGAATAGGATTTCTGAGGAAACACAAACCGTACAATAACAGAATCTACTCTGAAGTCCTTTAATATTATTCATAATTTTTCATTTACAAACACTGATTCATACAAACACCAGAAAACATAATACATGCAAAAAAATACTGACAGAAAAAAGTAGATGAAAGATAAGTGTTTCATCAAACTTCAAACATTGAAAATAGCAACATATTCTCCTTCTTCAGACTCTTGGTAATCCCAGTAAGGTCTTGTAGGCTCCAAAGCTGTGTCCATGACCTAGAGCAGAGGCATTTTATTATCAGTCACCTGGCTGGGTGCTAGTCAACATTATCTCCAGAGAGACAATCCATGCAATCATAACTCACAGGCATGCTGTTACTCTAAAATATGGGCATCGCTTTGGGCCTCTCAGTCTGAAACCCTTTTATGGAGACACCAATATGCACTACTTCACAATGCATTGTACTGATGATCAAATCCCTTGCAAAGTAGGCAAGTCAGAGACGACAGTAGTTCTATCCAAACGGTATATTAACTAATATTTAAATGTATATTCTGGACTCTGACATGGCTCGTTCTGATATTTTCTTAATTTCTTAAATTTAAATTATGTGTGTATTGTTTTGTATCGCTAGGTATTACTGCACTGTTGGAGCTAGAAACAAGCAATTCGCTGCACCTGCGATAACATCTGAAATTCAGTGTACACGACCAATAAACCTTGATTTGGTATAGGCAGTAATACTATCTTTCCTGTAGTGTTAAACCCTGGCATATGTGAGAATTAATTTACTAACCTACATGAGTCAGATAACTTTATACAAGGGATCTAAGAGGAAGGGGGGGTTACAACCAAACCCTGCAGGAGAAGAAGGGATGGGGATTAGAGAGTCTGAAGCCGAGTGAGTGTTGGGAGTCAACTATGTGGAGAAGAAGGAGGGACGGTGTCAACTCTGTGGAGTAGAGGGAGGGATGGAGTTAAAAGGGTTTGTCTCTGCAGATCCTGGCAGCTTTATAAATATGACAGAGATGAAAGTGCAACGGTTGAGAAGGCCAGAGACCTGAAATGAAAGAACTGAAATGAAAGAGACTTGAGAGATCTCATTCCCCTCTCTCACATGTGAATGTAACACCGTGTGATATAGGTTATGTAAACCTTGGTAACCAGGGAGACATAAGAGGGGAGAAGACAAATGCCTGTTTATAAGACGCTCACATTTAGGTTCTTTCTTCTCGATGGGCCAGTAGCGGAAACCTCTCCTGGCACGGTCATTGTACTCGTTCCTGTGCTGGGGCTGGTTTTGGAGAGAGGTGTTACCCCTCAGAGTACTATGGGACATGCCTAGAGGCAAACAAAACAGCATGGCATGAGCAAATTTGCCCTGAAAAATTCCAGTCTGAGCTCAGTTAGATCATAGTTTTGATCAAGTCATTATCTCAGTCGTTATTTCTGTCTAACCTATCATTAGAATCGATAGGAACCCTGAAGAGGACTTACCTTGCGCCTTAGAAGTGTTAGGATCATTAGGTGAAGCCTCAGACATTTCTTGAGTCAGAGGAGGAAAGTGATGGCCGGGCAAACCAGCCGGACCCATCCCATACACTTGAGGATCTGCGAACAAGGGCAGGGACGAACAATGTTCTTAATGCAAAAGATTATCTTTATGTTTTTGGGGAACTGACCCCAGCACAGTAGACCCTTATTTCAACCGGCCAAGCTACCAACACACTGGACCCTAATACCCAGCCTATCAAGAAGACTTGATCTGGTGACTGGCCTCTAAATCCCAGACACCAGATGACTAGATACACCTACCTACAAGCTGTAGAAGAGATCAATATAGCAAGCAGATCAACAGCTGTCAGTTTAGAGACAGTCAGCTCAGTGCAGAGACAGTCAGTACACAGTAAAAGTGAGTTTGAAAAGAGTCACTGCCACGCTCCTAGTCAGAAGGCTTTGAGGTCAAGACAAAAGAAGTTGAAATGTACAGATGTATTCACAAAACCTGTTCTCTGGACTCTTGGGTTATGTCATCAAACTGCAATGTAGGAGAAAGGCCCGAAATAAGGTCATTGTCATTAGAGACAATTTAATTACATTTCCTCTTCAAAATCCCATCTATTAATCTAATGTAATTCAAATCTAATTAAATATAGACTGTGTTAATGAGAGGTACATTATCAGGAGTGGAGGAATAGTAGACATGGACTTCAATCAATTCCATCAGCCTTACCCATCTTAATTTAGAAGAAAGACTTGTTTCTTGAATGTTCTTTCACATTTCCATTATGTCTGATTCGTGGCATGATCAGTTATGCGAAAACCTTATATGTTTAATTAGTTTGCTCATGTACATAATGTTACAGTACCTTTTTCTGTCACCATGGCAGCTGGCATTGAGACCAGATACGTGGGTACCTGGGTAGATATAACTCAAATGTGATTTACTTAGTCTTTTTTTTTTGTCAACAATCTCCATAAAATACTCTGATGTCAAAGTGGATGAAAAATTTGAACATTTGTAAAAGATTAATTATAAAGAAAGCACTAATATACCTTGATTAGATAAGTATTCACCCCCTCCCCCCAATATTTTCCCATTATTCCTTTCAAAATTCTGTCAAGGTCTTGCCAGATTTAAGTGAAAACTGTAACATGGTCATATCACGAGCGGAGATAAAGGTAGACCAAGGCGCAGCGCAGTAGTTATCGTAGTTCGACATCTTTTATTAAACACAGCGAACATACACAATCAAAACAACAAAGAGTGAAAATACACGCTACGTGAAACTGAGTGCCGCTCATACGAAAGAAAACAACAAAGCTGGAGGCTTCCCTATGGTCAGAGCCTGACACTCAAGAACATTCGCCGTCTTCTTGGTAAGTAATTCCAGTGTCGATTTGGCTTTGTGTTAGATATTGTCCTGCTGAAAGGTGAATTCCTCTCCCAGTGTCTGGTGGAAAGCAGACTAAAGCAGGTTTATATTTAGGATTGCCTGTGCTTGGCTCCACCCCATATATTTTACTCCTGGAAATACTCCCCAGTCTTTGCCGATGTCAAGCATACTCATACCACACCACGATGCAGCCACCACCATGCTTGAAAATGAGGAGACAGTTACTCAGTGATGTGTTGTGTTGGATTTGCCCCCAAAAACAAAGCTTTGTAAATAGGCCAAAAAATGTATTCCTTTGCTGTGTTTTTTTCTTCTCAGTATTACTTTAATACCTTGTTGCATAGATTTGCATGTTTTGGAATATTTTTTTTTTTATTCTGTAATGCCACATTTTACTTCTGAAGTGATTTAGGCTTGCCTAAATAAAGGAGGTGAATACTTATGCAATTACTATATTAAGTTATTAACTTGTTATTAATTTGTAAAAATTGGTATAATTTTCATTTCACTTTGACATTACGGAGTATTTTGTGTAGCTCAATGACCAGAAATGAAAATTCAAGGGTGTAGCTATATGATAGTTTTACTCAATTATTCATGTAGGGGATTTTCCTGACCAGTAAAGACTCCAGGCCCTATGCATAACCAGTGACTATACATAACCAGTGATACTGCATTGAGCACATCAATTAGGCTACATATAAAGTACTGGTGACATCCATACCGCGGCCTTCATTTTGGTCCAGTGGTCTGTGTGGACGTGTGGAAACATCACAGGGTGACTCCGGGGCCAAAACGTCATGCTGTTGAAGTAAACCAGAACTGCATCAGTGTGTTCTGTCTAATCTTTACTATTGGGATAAATGCACATGAAAG
The DNA here is from genome assembly GCA_023634145.1 of Thymallus thymallus. Lineage (NCBI taxonomy): Eukaryota > Metazoa > Chordata > Actinopteri > Salmoniformes > Salmonidae > Thymallus > Thymallus thymallus. The sequence continues at coordinate 20,877,233 of CM042410.1, read as the reverse complement.
CTGGCAGGAAACCGTTCATCTTCTATTCTACATCTAATTGATGTCTTTGGCAGAGGAACATGTTGTAATCTGCAAATGTCTGCCAGGGCTTTAAGAAGAGTGAAATCAAAATAAGAGGCAGAAAAACATCCAGCACAAAGAGAGCACTCAACCTGCATCTGTGATGCTGTGTGTTGTCGTTTACGCACGCAAAAAAATATGGTGGCATAAAATATCTCCACATTTTCACCCATATGAGATACAAAGTGCCTTTCTACAGAGAATTGCTTCCATGCATTCACATTACAACCTATTGCATACTATGTGAATCAGTATTCAAACTTGACCAATAAAGCCTTGCCTAACCTATGCAACTAAATAATCTAGCTGTGTCTACTCTGCATATAACCCTGTGGTAGATCCATTTATCCGCACTTGGTACATAAACTGTATGTCAGGCAGAAGAGCTGTGGAAAAGGAATGAGAGTGAAGGAAAGAAGAAAGATGATTGGACTTACTGCTGTTGTCTGAAGGGACTCGGGTCCCAGGTTTTCTTCCTCTTCTCCCCGGCCTCCATGATTCAGCTACAACTACAAAGACAGGGACAGATTGTGTTTCTTATGTAGCCTAGCAACAGGTCACCAACAATCGCCCTCCTCTGGCATGAAGGGTGCAGGAGTAAATAATTTCAGCCACTGACATGTAGCACACATTCTTCAGAGGTGAAGATTCATAGAATGCGCACACACACACCTATAGACACTATAGAATAGTACATACAGTAACACTTGAACGGATCATCCATAGAACTGAATATAACAATTACATTGGTCTCTTTCCTCTTGCCCAATAATGTTTGTACCCTGTTTTGTGCTGCTACCATGTTGTGTTGCTGCCATGTTGTTATCATGTTGTGTTGATACCGTGCTGTGTTGTCATGTGTTGCTGCCATGCTATGTTGTCGTCTTAGGTCTCTCTTTATGTAGTGTTGTCTATCTTGTCGTGATATTTCTTTTGTCCTATATTTTTATTTAATTTCTTTATATTTTTAATCCCAGCCCCCATCCCTGCAGGAGGTCTTTCGCCTTTTGTTAGGCCGTCATTGTAAATAAGAATTTGTTCCTTTTGAGTGGTAATATTTCAGCAAACCCCTTCTGAATGCTGAGCCCATAGAAATATATGTATTTTAATTATAGTTCAGTGGCTGAGATATGGACCAGCTGTGTAACGGTAAGTAGTTATATGTCTGTTAGTAGATACATTACCATTGGATTCAAGTATGACACTTACTGTTATTGAACATGCCAAAAGTATAAAAAGTAATTAGGTTTATTTATCAGTCTTATCCATAGCATATGTGGAATATATTACAAATCGAAAACAATTGAAAAAACAACGGGGCAAGTAGATTCATTTTTATTATAATTATTTTTCACCTTTATTTAATCAGGTAGGTCAGTTGAGAACTAGTTCTCATTTACAACTGCGACCTGGCCAAGATAAAGCAAAGCAGTGCGACAAAACAATAGAGTTACACATTGGATAAACAAATATACAGTCAATTACACTATAGAAGATCTGTATACAGTATGTACAAATGTAGTTAGATTAGGGAGGTAGGACAATAAATAGGCCATAGTGGCAAAATAGTTACAATTTAGCATTAACACTGGAGTGATAAAAGTGCAGATGTGCAAATATGCCTTTGGTGCAGGCAGAGATACTGGGGTGCGAATGAGCAAAAATAACAGTATGGGGATGAGGTAGTTGGGGTGGGCTATTTACAGATGGGCTATACACAGGTGCAATGATCTATGAGCAGCTCTGACAGCTGATGCTTAAAGTTAGTGAGGGAGATAGAAACCTCCAGCTTCAAGGATTTTTGCAATTTGTTCCAGTCATTGGCAGCAGAGAACTGGAAGAAATGGTGGCCAGAGATGTACATATAGATAGTGCCTTCGGAAAGTATTCAGACCCTTGACTTTTTCACATTTTGTTACATTACAGCCTTATTCTTAAATGGATTTAAAAAATAATCAGCAAAAAAAAAATCTGGAAACTGGATTAAAGCCGCATTCAGGTGCTAGTCGAAACTAAGAACTTTCCTATTTGCTGACTCGTTGTAGATAGATGATCCCGAGTTTCAGATAGATAGATAGGTACTTTATTGATCCCCGAGGGGGAAATTTCTTTGTCAAGCAGCTACAAAAAAAAAAAACAGGGCAGGTGAAAAATGCCAAAACGAAAGTACACAAAAGACAGATACACGATACATGATACATAGAGCGGCAGTATGAAAAAGTATAGAAATACAAGTTCTGGAGTGCAAAAAAGTCTATAAAAAGACATTGCATAGTCTGGGTGGTTGGCTGAATATGTACACTATACATTGGTAGATGTTGGATGGTTAACTATACTATACAGGTCGATGGCAGAGAAATACTTCAGTAGCTAAAAATGCATATGATATGAGCGAGCGTAATAATAGTTTACTTAATAGACAGACTGGCTAAATGAACAGGTAAGTTAATATTTTGCATGGTTAAATTAGCTGTACAGGTAAATATACAGTTATATTTACAGATAAGTGAATACTTGCATGGTTACACAAACTGTACAGGTAAATGACAGGAAGAGATACGTAAATAGCTAAATGTGTGTATGATATAATTTGGGGTAATAATAGTAATTCCCTTAAAATGCAGTGCTTAGTGCGCAGGGTTTAATTACAGACAACTGCACGTATTGCACATTCGATATACTAAAAGCAATGAGAAAAGGTACAACTGACAGGATACTAATATGCATTCCTGAGTGAATGCCTACGTAAGTTAGGTCCAAGAATTACTAGCAATATTGCACGTGATATGATATAACAACTGTACATGAGTATGTATATACAGACCTGCATGAATAAATAGGTCCTGAGTGAATGAGTGATGACGGACCAGAGTTACTCACGGATGGATGTATAATTGTTAAACTATGTCCTAGCACCCCAACAGTTCCAGATCTATGTTGCCGACGGCACGGCACCCCGGTGAGGCATTATATAGTCTAATAGCCGCAGGTAGGAAGGACCTCCTGTAGTGCTATCTGGCACACCGTGGTGGGATCAGTCTGTGACTGAAAGTGCTCCTCTGCGTCATAACCATGGCGTGCAGAGGGTGGGTGACGTTGTCCATGATGGCCAGCAGTTTGGCCAGGATCCGTCTCTCCGCCACCTCCTCTAGAGTGTCAAGGCTCATCCCCAGGACAGAGCTAGCCTTCCTGATCAGCTTATTTACCCGAGAAGCATCACCGGCTTTAATGTTTGCTCCCCAGCACACCACAGACTGGTAGAAGGTATGCAGTAGTTTACTGCACACGTTGAAGGAAAATATCAGAATCAACCAATAGGAAGCTCTACGTAAATAATTTATGTTTCTTTTAACTCTGGGGTTCCTATTTGGGTTAAAGTGCTAGTCGGAACTAGGTAACCCTGACATTTCCAACATGCTATTTGTTTGAACGCGGCATGTGTATAACTACAACCAGTAAGCAAGTCGTACATTTCAGAGTTTACTTCTTCCGACTAGCACATGAAAGCGGCATAATTTTGTTTAAACACTCCAGGAGCAAATTTACTCAGAGCAGATTGTCGATAAACACTTTTCATCTTTTTGTCAAATACTAAAGACATAGATCAAATTGTTTTTCTAAAAACAATTTGATCTAGAATAAAATATTTACAACATATCAAACAATTCCCTCTGGGAAAGTCTCGAAAATATATCTAAGGATAACCACACCACATGTTGTGACTATAGGTGCTTCTGAAGCTGAGGAAAATGAATTGGAAACTGACTTTTGGGAAATGGCAGTTAAAGACAACTATACTGAATTTTGAATGTCAAACGCCAAACACCTATTTAGACCCAAATCACCATCTCTTCAAAGTAAGTAACTACAGTACATATAGTTGAGATTGTTACATTCTATATTAAATTGGCTTTTAAATGTGTAATCCTATGTAGTGAGCTTTGAGATTATGGATTTATCCATTTTAAAGTGGTTAAAATTCGCAGGTTGGCATTAATCACCACAAATCTTTCCCTGGAGGCATTTCTGCAGAGTGGTCATGCCTCACTAGCTGGCACAGCCACAAAGTAATATAAATTGATTTTAAACCTAACCCTACTAAGCACACTGATAACCCTAACCTTAAAGACCAACAAGCACATTTTTGTTTTCATAAATGTTTAGGATATATACAATTTTGTCATCGCAGCTTCCCCACCTAGAGGAAATCGCTCTGTTCTGCCTCCAGGGCAAGATTTGTGATAATAAACGTCAACCTGCTTAAAATTCTGTACTTTTTAAAAATACTAATAGTAATGAACAAATTGCCAACAAATCAAAAAATGGATAGGTAGATGCAAAATTATTTCAGCCTGTGGTGCCTGGCCTTAAAAAAATAAAACAGTTTCGGTTTCAAGTAAAATTGTAATGCAAAAGTATGATTCTTGTAAAGGTGTTTTCTAAATGTGCAGCATTTTATTTTATACCCTACAGTAGAATGTTTCAAATGGTGGCAAAAATATATTACAGTCTGTCTGTTTCCGACAGAGAAGACGGTGCAGATGGATGCAAATAAAATCTTGCCTATATGCTGTAGCAATAGAGCCTGGGGACGAGGTTAATAAAATGGTGTTAGTACAATTACCCCCTTCAGAAGGGAAGGGAGCTTGTTGGCATTGCGCTGATATTATTGTTGTGATTTTGCTCCTATTTTTGTAGTGAACATGGTTCACTACAACATGGTTCGACATTTATCTGTCATTACAAGCATGACATCAAACCATACCTCTTCTGGCAGCACGTTGCAGTGCCTTGTGTTTTTTTGCACCACAAAAAGCCCTGTACATTAACATGCTTTTGAGTTACCTTGGTAGTCTTATCAGGCATACTGTCACAGTTTGTAGTAATGGGACGGTAAACGGAGCGTTGGTGAAGTGTCATCCTTGTTTATTAAATGAGGTGTAATCACAAGGCATAACATAAACAGGAGAGGATAAACACACAAGCTTACTTGACTGCGCCGTAGTGTAGACAGGCACAAACAATGATCCACACACAGGTGGATGTGTGGGGAGCCTAAATACAATCTCCAATCAGAGACAACCCTGTACAGCTGTCTCTGATTGAGAATCAATACTCCCCTAGTTAGGGTGTGAGGGCTTGATTGTGGTCCTTCCACTCCCCTTGGTGGGAGTCAGAGGCCTAACCACAATCCAACCTTCACACATACACCCAGACATACACTCTACACCAGGGATGGGCAACTACTAACTAACTACTAACAACTAATAAAAGTACAACATAAATAAATATATACACTGAACAAAAATATATGTAAAGTGTTAGTCCCAAGTTTCATGAGCTGAAATAAAAGATCCCAGAAATGTTCCATATGCACAAAAAACATACTGCTCTAAAATGTTGTGCACAAATTAGCTTATATCCCTGTTAGTGAGCATTTCTCTTTTGCCAAGATAATCCATCCACCTGACAGGTATGGCATATCAAGAAGCTGATTAAACAGCATGATCATTATTACACATGTGCTTATTGTGCTGGGGACAATAAAGGCCACTCAGTTTTGTCACACAACACAAGGCCACAGATGTCTCAAGTTTTGAGGGAACATGCAATTGGCATGCTGACTGCAGGAATGTCCACCAGAGCTGTTGCCAGAGAATTGAATGTTAATTTCTCTACCATAAGTCGCCTCCAATGTCATTTTAGAGAATTTGACAGTACGTCCAACCGGCCTCATAGCCGCAGACCACATGTATGGTGTGTGTGGGTGTGCAGTTTTCTGATGTCAACGTTGTGAACAGAGTGCCCTATGGTGGCGCTGGGGTTATGGTATGGGCAGGCATAAACTACTGACAGTGAACACAATTGCATTTTATTGATGGCAATTTGAATGCACAGAGATATTGTGACGAGATCCTGAGGCCCATTGTCTTGCCATTCATCCGCCGCCATCACCTCATGTTTCAGCATTATATTGCACGGCCCCATGTCACAAGGATCTGTACACAATTCCTGGAAGCTGAAAATTTCCCAGTTCTATGGCCTTCATACTCACAAGACATGTCACCCATTGAGCATGTTTGGGATCGACGTGTATGACAGCGTGTTCCCGTTCCCTCCAATATCCAGCAACTTCACACAGCCGTTGAAGAGGAGTGGCATAACATTCCACAGGACACAATCAAAAGCCTGATCAACAATGTGTCGTGCTGCATGAGGCAAATGGTGGTCTTTTTTTTACCCTTATTTTACCAGGTAAGTTGACTGGAAAGACCTGGGGAATAGTTACAGAGGAGAGGAGGGGGGATGAATGAGCCAATTGGAAGCTGGGGATGATTAGGTGACCATGATGGTATGAGGGCCAGATTGGGAATTTAGCCAGGACACCAGGGTTAACACCCCTACTCTTACGATAAGTGCCATGGGATCTTTAGTGACCACAGAGACTCAGGACACCCATTTAAGAGGTGCATGCATATGCATATCTGTATTCCCAGTCGTGAAATCCGTATATTAGGGCCTAATGAATTTATTTAAATTTAATGATTTACTTATATGAACTGTAACTCTGTAAAATCTTTGAAATTGTTGCAGGTTGCGTTTATATTTTTGTTCAGTATATAATAAAGAAAACATAAGAAATAAGAAATGAGTATTTAATTGTATTCCCTATACTAACTGTATACATAGGCATTACACTATTCAGCTGCCCCCACTCCCCAAACCATAAAATGATTAAAAAGATGTTCATGGAGGACTGTACCAAAGACCGATCAATCAGATCAATGGGTCTCTCTCTCTCTCTCTCTCTCTCTCTCTCTCTCTCATGTACAGTCAAACGAATGGACTAACTTCAAAGGTCTGTCTCTCTGATCAGTCCTTTTGAAGGATGTTTACTAGATGCACAAAACACAGAGATATGTTAGCTTTCCAAGAAAGTATTGAGTGTTTATCTCCATTTGGGCTTAGACTTCCAGTATTGTTGTCGCTCACTCTCTGTTGACAATAGGGGTCATTTGATCTCACCTTCTCCATATCTTTCTCCCCATGGAAGACACCGTCTGGATTATCCAATAGGCTGTGTGAGCTGTGTCCCAGGAGAGGAGAAGCTGTGTGGAATTGAACTTGCCCTTGCCTCCCCTTTAGTGGGTAAAGGCCAATGATATACTGTATGTCTTATAAGACCAGAGGAGCACCCGCAGCTCCCGGGAATTCTGATCCAGGGGAATATGTACAGGGAGTCAAAGGGAGTGGAGGACAAACTAGGCACAGAGGCTGTGCTGATCACCAAATTCTTAGGTCACAGTTGTAAATGAGAACTTGTTCTCAACTGACCTACCTGGTTAAATAAAGGTGAAATTAAAAAATTAAAAATATATTATCAGTCAGATTTACAGATCATAAGGCTCATATCATCATCTTTCCAAGGGCCCTGTGATAGTAATTAGTGATATCATTCTCCTGATTTTTCATTTGTTCCACACTATTGTGTGATATAGTTGTGATAGTCACCTCCAGAAGGAGGGACCCAAAGGGCAACAGTGTCAGAGTAATTTCTATATGTAACCAGCTGAAGTCATCTGTGTGTCTAGAATCAACACTGCCTGTTTCAGGACATCTGGAGGTTGTTACATTGGCACATCTCCATGCCCTGTGATGGGACTGATTGTTTATGTCTGTCTGGATAGGCCAATATAGGGAGGGTGAGACCATATGGTATTTTTGAGGGTTTGGCTGTGGTTAGACCTTACTCCCAATTAGGGGAGTGGTAGAACCACAGTCGAGCCCTCACACCCTAACTAGGGGAAGTAATAATCCTCAATCAGAGACAGCTGTACAGGGTTGTCTCTGATTGGGGATTGTATTTAGGCACCCTACACAGCCACCTGTATGTGGGTCATTATTTTCAAGTCACAGTACAGTAAGTGTGTTGCCATTTGTTATGATTGCGTCTTTGTTTTGTATAGTTCGTGACATTTAAGTTTAGAGTTAAAATAAACATGTCGAACTATCGCTGCGCTTCGCCTTGGTCTCTCTCTACACCCACTCGTGACAGTATTAGGGTAGATTGTTATTAGAGGAGTGCATTTATTGTCAATATCGATACATTTTGTGTTCGTGATGAATACATTTGACTTGGATTTGATTTTAACTGACTGAACTGTAAATAAAACAATAATAATGAAAACAGTATTTACATTTTTAAAAATGTGCTCATATTTGAGACTTCTCGCTAGAGTGGACAGGGCTCTCTAGTCATGAAAGGCGGCAGCCACTGTGCGCAGACTGTGGTGCTGAAGCTCCACCCCACCCTGTTCCCATACGAATCATATAAAACCCAGAGAAACCACTGCAACACCTCATCAATAGACTTCTCCTGCGCACTTCAAACAAACGAATTATCAGTAAGTTGTTGTTTGGTCCGATTTGATGGATTGAAATCATTGGGCTATTAGTGATTTGGACATTTAGGCTAATTCAAAATTTAGACATAGATGTGAGGATGTAAGTATTTGATAAGCATTAGTACATTGTCATTTCGAAAGTTTAATTAGTCTAAAACGCAACTTAACCAACTCACTCGGACTTGTTTTTTATTGTTATTGGAGAAGTTCAGATCAGATATGGTAGGTAAATCATAATCATAGCATATCAACGTCTCTCAGTTAGTCAGTGTATCAAGCATTGTCTTTGTTTCTCTCCAGAAGACCACTCGTACGTAAAGTTGATAGCCCCCTCTTCACTCTCCATCAGTAAACCATGCACCCGTTTAACGGCAGTCTCGGTAACTTCAGTCTGATGATGGAGGTTGAGGATACGCCCAGGAATGAGAACCTGGCTAAAGTAGAGATCGCGCTGCTCAGTGCTATCTTCGTCAGCGCAGCTATCCTGAACACCGGGCTATTAATTGTTCTGTGGAAGCGGCGCAAACAGGTCTCCAGGATGCGTGTCTTCGTGTTCCATCTGTGCATCGCAGACCTGGTGGTGGCGTTTTTCCAGGTTTGCCCGCAGCTCGTGTGGGACATAACGGACAGGTTCATCGGACCAGACCTGGTGTGCCGCTTGGTGAAGTATCTGCAGGTAGTCGGCATGTTTGCGTCCACCTACATGATCGTGGTGATGACCATTGACCGCTACCAGGCTATATGCAACCCCATGGTCAAGTTTCAGAGGAGGCACGCCCGCTGGAACATCCCAGTGTGCGTCGCCTGGACGATCTCCCTCGTGGGCGGCCTGCCTCAAATCTTCATCTTCTCGAGGGTACAGGTGGCGCCCGGGGTGTACGACTGCTGGGCGGACTTTATCCAGACCTGGGGCCTGAAGACCTACATCACCTGGACCACGCTGGTCATCTTTGTCTTGCCCATTTTGATCGTGGTGGTGTGCCAGGTGCGAATCTGTCGAGCCATTCAGGTCAACCTTTACCTAAAGACTCATCAGGAGGGGGGCAGCGGGGTGGCCTTTCCACTGCCCTCTAGAACCAGCAGCGTGGCCGGGTTGTCCAAAGCACGAATCAAGACCGTGAAGATGACGGTGGTTATTGTGCTCGCCTACATCATCTGCTGGGCTCCGTTCTTCATGGTCCAGCTTTGGTCTGTTTGGGACACGGACGCGCCGACAGAAAGTAAGAACACGGATATCAATCTTCTTATAACTAAATCATAAAGTAAACGATTATGATCGTTGATATAGCCTATTCCTTTATTGTTTACACGCCCTCTCATTTTGGGTAGGTTAGTCTACCTGTGGGTAATTTCTCCTTGTGTAATTGTCATTGCAGCGGCGACATTCACCATCCTGATGCTGTTGGCGAGTCTGAACAGCTGCACAAACCCCTGTATCTACCTGCTCTTCAGCGGCGAGCTGCCCAAGAAGCTGGTGACTGTGCTGTGCCGGAGTCCGTCCGAAGGGAAAGACTCCATTAACGAGGCCACGGTGGTCAGCTCGCTCTACATGAGCTTCAAAAGCATTTCCGACTCCAAATAGAGCGCACAGGTTTCATATTCCCCGGGTGTTGTGGGGAAGCAAGTGACTAGAGGCACGCACGGTCAATCAGGTAACCGACGGCGAGTCAAGGGCAGCTCGAATGACGGGCTATTTCCATGCAATTGACTCCCTCGATATCCTGGTCACTCACTATAATGGAGACAGAAATAGGTGGGATAATTGTGAGCGGACAGAAGGGTATGTGCGCAAATACGCGCCAAATCCTGGGATGTAAACCACCGCTGGTTTTCTCACAAAAAATGTTGCTTTATTTAACAAGTGTGACCCACTCTGGCATTGGAACGTGCGCTCTAGCCAGTCAACATTGCGCAGGGCGCAGATACTGTACAGTACTATATCTGAGCGCTGTTGGCTAGAGCGCACGTATAGCCTAAATTATGAGATTATTATGGACAAAAGAGCGACATTTATTTTTATTTGTCAAATGGCAGCCAAGCATCGATCATATGTAACCAGAATAAGACCCTCAATATGTATTGGAAAGGAGCATCAAGCTTTCACCACCCTGTAGCCTAATAAAATGCATGCATTCCGGAGTCATAGTGGGAGGACCACACAACATATCATCGCGTGACTCCAAGTTTACTTAGATGGTTATTACAGTATATCAATATTTCCCCAATTTCTCGACAAAAGTGTACCGACAAATTTGCTGTTTTCATCAGGCCTGTCACGACATTTTTTATCCAACAGTACTAGCATACAAAGCTTGTATGGAAACCTGGTTACTGACTGCAATGGAGTTGGCACGAACAAACTATATCAAGGTTTAAGAGCCTGGCATACTGGTCTGTATCTTTATAAGAGCTGGTTACCATAGTTTCTCCCTGACTATTAGCCTTAGGGTGTTTTCACACCTGGTCCCTTTCAGACAATTTTTGTGAATTCAGTGTGTTTTGCTAATTTTTTTGTTGCTGTGTGAGCACGACATAAACTCAGACCGCTCAAAAGAGCCCCCGAAGCGAACCAAACAGTAACCGTCTGAAGAGGTGGTCTGAGTTCGGTTCGCTAGTATTCCGCACTCCGATTCGCTTTTTCAGGGCAATGTAACCCAGGTTCGATTGTCATTATTACCGCACCACACACTAGACTACTGCAACACCGTTTCCACTGCCACTAACCCTCCCATTGGTGCCACAAAAGAGAGATGATGTGTGCTGTTTTTGGAAATTGATTAAGGTTGCACAGTAATTCCAAAATATGTGTGGAGTTTTTAGTTCAGATTGTGTTTTCCATATGTGATCTATAAGCACTTTTTTAGAATGTTTTTTTTCGATTGTGAAGTAGTGTGAGAAGCAACAACATACTGTATTTCTTTTTCATTGCATATAGTATATCAAATGTACAATACGTGCATTTATCTGTAATTAAACCCTGTACTAGGGACTGTATTTTAAGGGAATTTATTATTATTAACCTAATTTATATCATAGCACATTTAGCTATTTAAGTATCTCTTCCTGTCATTTACCTGTACATTTAATTTATTTAACCATGCAAATATTAATTTACCTGTATATTTAACCAGACTGTATATTAAGTAAACTATTATTACCCTCATTTATATCATAAGCACATTTAGCTATTTAAGTATATTTTTCTGCCATCTACCTGTATAGTTAACCATGCAAATATTTTTTATTTATATCAACTTGCAATAATTGTATAATTTTTTCACCTAACACTCTATAACAATGTATAGTGTACATATTCAGTCATTCACTCATACTATGCAATGCCTTTCTATATCTTTTCGCACTCCAGACTTCCTGTATTTTTTTTCTTGTCATACTGCCGCGCTATGTATCGTTTTGGCATTTTGCATCTGTCCTGTGCTTGACAAATAAATTTCCCCTCGTGGATAAAGTATCTACCTATCTAGCGAGAACCACGTCCATATAGTACAACATAAATTCCAGCTCTTAAAGGGGCAGTAGCCTACATTGGGTGATACATTCTTCTTCTTCTGTTTATTCTGTTACCAATAATATTTACATATCTTCTGATTGCAATTATTGTCATCTTTTAACTAAATGCAATCGATTAGCTTCCAAAATGTTTTTTAAAAAGTTACCTACCTATACTCTCTCTAGCTGTCAGATAACATGTTCTGATGAAATGGCTTGACCTGTCCTTTGTAAAAACCCAGAGTGCATTGAATGAATGTTGGAAAAAATATATTAGTTTATTTGTTTAACATAGCAATGTGAATGCAAAGAAGACTCAGACCAAAAAATGGGTGAAGTGAACTGGCAAAAGAGTTGTCCTCATTCGAAGGTAAGGGCAATGTGAATACAAAAACCTACAGTGCATTTGGAAAGTATTCAGACCCCTTGACTTATTCCACATTTGTTTATATTACAGCCTTATTCTAAAATTGATTAAATAATTTTTCCCCCTCATACATCTACACACAATACCCCACAATGACAAAGCAACACATTTTTTTTTAGAGATTTTTGCTAATTTATTAAAAATATAACATTTACATAAGTATTCAGACCCTTTGCTATCAGACTCAGAATTAAGCTCTGGTGCATCCTGTTTCCATTGATCATCCTTGATATGTTTCTACAACTTGATTGAAATTGACGGGACATGATTTGGGAAAGCACACACCTGTCTATGTAAGGTCCCACAGTTAGTTGACAGTGCATGTCAGAGCAAAAATCAAGCCATGAGGTCGAAAGGAATTGTCCATGTGTTATTTCATGGTTTTGATGTCATAACTATTATAGTAAAAAATAAAGAAAAACCCTGTGATGAGGTGTGGCACTGTATATCTAACAGTTCTATACCTCAGACTAAGAACAGACTCAGGGGATGTCCAAGTTCTTTGAGGCTGTCCTGAGACACAGGTTAATGTTGTTGTTGTGAACTGAAAACTATCTGGGGTCCTGCCCTATAAATGCTGTCTGTGCCTTAGACGAGCCCGGGTCTCAATAATCTGCCTTCACAATTAGGCACAGAACTTACAGGCTTATACACAGAGGCTCTTCCACTGGGGTTGAACTGTAATCCTGAGTACGCCGGCTTTAAATGTGCCGACATTAAAGATTTCATTATTTAATCCTCTAGGAAATCTCAGCTAAGAAATATTGAAATATAAAAAAAATTTGAATATCACAAATCCAGACAGGAATATAATGACAACTATGATCTGAAATCTTCATGTGTGCGGTTCATAGCCAAAGAGTCCTGACATGGAGAGAGGAAGGGCACAAAGTTTGTTGGTGTGATAACTACAAACACAATTTAATGTTCCATAGGTCTCCCTTGTCCCTGTGATATTAAGCTGTCACCTTGACGCAAATATAACATCAGGCTTCGTTCTATAATCACGACTTTAGTGTCAAAGATGTATTGTTCTTCAAAGTTTTTCAGAATGGAAACACCTGAAGGCTCATTCATGTGCACTTAAGCATTCAGACAGGCATAAACACACAAACCTTTTGATACGTGATACAAGCTATTACTGTCAATCACAGACATAATAGTCAAGCAGGTTATAAAAGATAAACGTAAGATAGATAGATAGATAGATAGATAGATAGATAGATAGATAGATAGATAGATAGATAGATAGATACTTTATTGATCCCCCGGGGGGGAAATTTAATTGTCAAGCAGCTACAACAACGAAAGTACACAAAAGACAGATACACGGTACATGATACATAGAGCGGCAGTATGAAAAAGTATAGAAATACAAGATATCTGGAGTGCAAAAAAATAAAAGCTATAAAAAAGACATAGCATAGTATGGGTGGTTGGCTGAATATGTACACTATACATTGGTGGATGTTGGATGGTTACCTATACTATACAGGTCGATGGCAGAGAAATACTTCAGTAGCTAAAAATGCGTATGATATGAGCGAGGGTAAGAATAGTTTACTTAATAGACAGACTGGCTAAATGAACAGGTAAGTGAAAATTTTGCATGGTTAAATTAGCTGTACAGGTAAGTATACAGTTATATTTACAGATAAGTGAATACTTGCATGGTTCCACAAACTGTACAGGTAAATGACAGGAAAAGATACTTTAATAGCTAAATGTGTGTATGATATCATTTGGGGTAATAATAGTAATTCCCTTAAAAATACAGTCCTTAGTGCGCAGGGTTTAATTACAGACAACTGCACGTATTGCACATTCGATAAACTAAAAGCAATCAGCAAAAGTTGCAACTGACAGGATACTAATACGCATTCCTGAGTGAATGCCTACGTAAGTTAGAGGCCTGATGTAACTCCTGAAGCACCATTTTAAATCTCGTATTCCTCCCCTTCGTCAAGGCCTGGTTTCTAAAATGAGTAAAAGGTGAAAGGGAAGAAAGTGAGAAATTGATAATTCATGTATCCTCCAGCAATGTGTGTATGAGGGATGAGCACCAGACTAGGGAGAATCAATCTGTATACCATTTCATCTCCATATACATATTTAAACCTAACAGACCTCAAGCCACTCCACTGTCCTGGCCTGAACTCGTAATGGTACCAACACTATGTTCCAAAACAAATGACTTGGCTTTGCTTTGTACCCAGCCAGCTGATAGGCTTCCAGGGGGGCAGGGGAAGGGGGACAGGCAGTTATCATGACAGACGTACAGGTAACTGCAAAAACAAAGGAAACAGGGCGTTGGGCCGCCACGAGCAGCCAGAACAGTTAAAATGCGCCTTAGTATAGATTACACAATTGTCTGGAACTCTACTGTAGGGATGCAACACCATTCTTCTACAAGAAATTCCATAATTTGGTGTTTTGTTGATGGTGGTGGAAAACGCTGTCTCACGCGCCGCTCCAGAATCTCCCATAAGTGTTCAATTGGGTTGAGATCTGGTGACTGAGACACACACACACACATTTTGTTCTACCCTCTTGGCGACCTAAAATGTATTTCCATTCAAAATCCTATTTCCATTCAAAATCCTATCCTAACCGCTACCATAACCCTAACTGTAACCCTAACCCAAAACCTAGCTCCTAAACCTAACCACTCAGCCCTTACCCTAATTCTAACCCTAATTCCAACCCTGTGGGGACTTCTGTGGATTTTAGGTCCCTTCACTCACACCCTTTAAACCCTGAAGATCCTTTGAGATCCCTCTTTCAAAGTCACTGAGTTCACTTCTAGCCATGGTAGCCAAAATAATGGGCAACTGGGCATTTGTATATGGTTAATGCTATCTGAAATCCTTGGGACATCCCTACCCTAAACCTTAACCCTAACCTTAATCCCTACCCTAACCTTAACCCATACCCTAACCCTAACCTTAACCATAACCCTTACCTAACCCTAACCCTAACCATTTAAAATGTAAACTTCAATGGGGGGTAGGGACATCCCAAGGATCCCAAATAACAAGGACAATTTGTATACATAACCCTAAGCATGATGGAATATTTTAATTGCTTAATTAACTCAGGAATCACACCTGTGTGGAAGCACCTATACCTTGTATCCCCCATTTACTTAAGTGTTTGCATTATTTTGGCAGTTACCTGTAGCTGACAATGACAGAACACTGTGGACAAAAAACATCTCTGCCACATTAGAGACAGAGTTAATGAGTGTATCTCTGATGCAGGCTAATGTCACTATAGAAACAATGGACAGGTGGTTTTTGTCTGGATCACTATGGCAACCACAATGCTTTGACTTAGAGGGCTCCTGTGATTGGACAGAATCTTATTATGAACTGTAACTACCTCTGAAGTATATAAATAGTCTGGGATCTGTGGGTATGCAACTGGTGTAGACTTTACCGTGAAATGCTTGCACACCAATCTTCATGTGTGTTTTTCTGTATCAAAGTTAAGCAACACATAAGGGTTTTACAGTTATTCCATAACTGACACTTATTGTTATCTCATCAAAAGAGTTCTCTGGTGAACTGAAGTCGAGGGTGTACCTCCTCTTACTCAGACACTCTTATAATCAGTGAAATCTCCAAAAAGAATAATAGATTGAGAGCAGGAGGGTGTGCACTTCTCTCTGAGTGGAGAAATTAGATTCTTGGCTGATTAGCTGCAATTGTGCTTCAGATGATCATGCAGAGATGTGCCGTGATTGGAGGAAGGGGACGAGTCACCACTTCCTCAAAGTTTGTGAAAAAGAAGTACAAGATTCTATAATAGTATACAGTCTTTTGCAAAAGTTTGGGCACCCCTGACAATTTCCATGATTTCCATTTATAAATAATTGGGTGTTTGGATTAGCAATTTCATTTTGATCTATCAAATAACTGATGGACACAGTAATATTTCAGTAGTGAAATTAGGTTTATTGGATTAACAGAAAATGTGCAATACGCATCAAAATGAAATTAGACAGGTGCATACATTTGGGCACCCCAACAGAAAAATCACATCAATATTTAGTAGAGCCTCCTTTTGCTAAAATAACAGCCTCTAGACGCTTCCTATAGCCTCTAATGAGTGTCTGGATTCTGGATGAAGGTATTTTGGACCATTCCTCCTTACAAAACATCTCCAGTTCAGTTAGGTTTGATGGTTATCGAGCATGGACAGCCCGCTTCAAATCATCCCACAGATTCTCAATGATATTCAGGTCTGGGGACTGGGATGGCCATTCCAGAACATTGTACTTGTTCCTCTGCATAAATGCCCGGGTAGATTTTGAGTCGTTGTCTTGTTGAAATATCCAGCCCCGGCGTAACTTCAACTTTGTGACTGATTCTTCAACATTATTCCCAAGAATCTGCTGATATTGAGTGGAATCCATGCGACCCTCAACTTTAACAAGATTCCTAGTACCGGCACTGGCCACACAGCATGATGGAACCCCCACCAAATGTTACTGTGGGTAGCAAGTGTTTTTCTTGGAACGCTGTGTTCTTTTGCCGCCATGCATAACGCCCCTTGTTATGACCAAATAACTCAATCTTTGTTTCATCAGTCCACAGCACCTTATTCCAAAATGAAGCTGGCTTGTCCAAATGTGCGTTTGTGGCGTGTGTGCAGAAAAGGCTTCTTCCGCATCACTCTCCCGTACAGCTTCTCCTTGTGCAAAGTGCGCTGAGTTGTTGAACGATGCACAGTGACACAGTGACACCATCTGCAGCAAGATGATGTTGTAGGTCTGTGGGCTGTTTTTGACCGTTCTCACCATCCTTCGCCTTTGCCTCTCCGATATTTTACTTGGCCTGCCACTTCTGGCCTTAAGAAGAACTGTGACTGTGGTCTTCCATTTCCTCACTATGTTCCTCACAGTGGACACTGACAGCTTACATCTCTGCGATAGCTTTTTGTAGCCTTCCCCTAAACCATAATGTTGAACAATCTTTGTTTTCAGGTCATTTGAGAGTTGTTTTGAGGCCCCCATGTTGCCACTCTTCAGAGGAGAGTCAAAGAGAACAACAACTTGCAATTGGCCACCTTAAATACCTTTTCTCATGATTGGATGCACTTGTCAGACCTCTACATGCTTTGTAAGTAGGAAAACCTGCAAAATCGGCAGTGTATCAAATACTTGTTCTCCCCACTGTAGGTGGTCACGAGAATCAAATCCACTAATCTTGCTTTGCAAGCTCCATGCTTTACCAACTGAGCTACACAGGGTGAGTGACTGAAACTTTCCAGAGAACGAGGGCCTATGGTCTCAGCTCCGATGATGTGAGTGATGACGTTTCCTTATGAGCAAGATACAAGTGAATTCACCATTTACTGTAGCGCCCACTCCAACTAAATTATGACTCAACTAGCTCCAATAAAGAGTACCATTCAGGCAGTCACAAAAACCAGGTGAGAGACGAGAGCCCTGGAGTGCTCTGTTACTCCTGACAGTGTGGTTAGCTCCTGCTGGAGTGGCTGAATTAGTTGACGTCACAGGGCAAGGAGTGGGTGGATGAATGAGATCTGTGATGTAGACCCACTGTGAGACACCACAACACAGTCATAATGAGCTATTATAACATACAGTGTAGCTAGCTCTGTGCCTACCTGCTCTTCTACTCACTGGCCAACTAACAAGGACATGGAACAAATAGCTGAGTGAGGACAGCAAGATGGAGAGAGATGCCGGAACTATTGACAGAAAACAACAAGATAACAAGAGAGAGGCCATCCATCTTTTCTCTTGGGTTGTTCTAAGGAGTTTGAGGTATGGTGCTGCACAACTCCCAATGTCTCATCTTAACAAAACATATGCTGAGTGATAAAACCACGCAAAGGCTCATAATGTCATAAAACCTGCTTGAAGCTTCCCATTGGTTTCTACGAAAAAGTGGACAGCTGTGGTTAAACAGTAGGCTATTATAACCACTTAATGAGCCAGTTTCCCAGACGCAGATTAAGCCTAGTCCTGGACAAAAAACATGCTCATTGGAGAATCCAATTTTTTTTGTCCAGGACTAGGCTTAATCTGTGTCTGGGACAACCGTCCAATGGACACAACGGGATAGAGTCAGAGTCAGATGGGCATGAAGACTCATAGGGAGCTCATCATACTAAATCCTTGATCAAACACAACACAGCAGATCCACAGTCGTCTCATTCCCAGCACTCTTATCGGATTAATATAAGGTGGGAACAGGACTTTGGGGCATTTAGGGAAATCAGTCTCATTTCCCTTTGGTGAACCAGAACCAGTGTCACTCTGATGATATGACACCAGGACGCCACCGCATCCCCTCTAATGTCACATTACCTGGAGAAATCAACACAGCACCCTGAATTGTTCCCCATACTTTCCCCTTAGAGTCGTCTGGCCTGGATAGCAAACAATCTACAGGACCAGATTTACAGCCATGGTTTAGTCAGGGTGGTGTTGATCAAACTACTAAAGCAAACAGGTGATATCCAGTTTGTTCAGTCACAAAACTATTGGGGCGTGTCATCAACCCAGTCAATGTTTGTAATGACGCCTGAGGTTAATTCTGTTCTGTTGTGAATTGCATTCAAATGGCAAAATATCAAATGTTTCTTTGAATGCAGTTTATGATTTCAATTTCTGAAGAGAAGAAAACAGTCTACACAGAACAACTTCTGAAATCCTAAAAGGTAATCTCGGGGGGGGGGGGTTCATATGCTGTATGTTTACTGTTTACTGATTGATGGAACTAATGGCCTGGCATCAAAGAGCAACAACACCATGACAATTATCAGCTGTTATAGCTGGCCTATTCCAGCATATGTCATTAAAGTCCCAGTGCATTCAAAATCCTGTTTTGTATCATATTGTAGGGTGTCTAATCAAAAACACATATTTTGACCAAAGGGTAAAAATATTTTTGCTAATTTGAATAGAAATCTATTACTATAAACTATTACTATTGATATAAAAGCAGCAGCCATTTTCTTCAATTCATCAATCACTTTGATAATCTTGTTCTCTGAGTGCACATGTCATGGAAGTGGAGTGCATCAGAGATGGATGTGGAGTGTCTCAGAGAGTGGGTGACTCACAATAGCTTGTTTGTTGTCCCTCTCCGATTCATCCCTCCCTCCCTCTCTCTCACTGTTACTCTTTCACTCTCTCTGTCACACACACACCTTTTTTTGCACTTGTACTTTTTCACCAAATATATAAAAGCCACCCAGTCACTGTGTTCCTCAGGGTACATAGATTTGGATTTAGCTCTGTTGGTAGAGAATGGCACTTGCAACACCCAGCTAGTGGTTTGATTCCTGGGACCACCCATACATAAATAATGTACTCACGCATGACTAAGTCGCTTTGAATAAAAGTGTCTGCTAAATGGCACATATTATTACTATTGTTTTATTATTTTATTAAGAGGCTGAGAGCTTGTAAAGTTTAAAGATGTCATCCTGCAACACCCTGACTTTTTACAGAGGGACCATGTCAAGGAAAGACATTATCACAATCTTTAATAATGATGGAGAACTGACAATAGTCTGTCAATGCATTCCCTTAAGGATAAAGCTAATTGAAGACATTATCAATATAATAATATGTAGAAAATCCAAATGAATAGTCATGAATCATTACTGTGCATATAGATACAAATGTCTCAGAGAAACCAATTCCTTGAGCAGCACCTTTTTAATTTAAACTTTTTAATTTAACCTTTATTTGATCAGGGAGTCATACTGAGAACAAGCTCTATTTTACAGATACGACCTGAATTACATAAATTACAGATTACAGAAAATACACACATCAATATAAATGCAAAATGCAAGTAGAAAGAAAAACATGGTCATTAAAAACAAACACATTCATCAGTAATAAGGTCCTCAATCAGCTTTTTGAATTGCCCTAGAGGTACCAAAACATAAAATTTAAGAACAT
Source organism: Thymallus thymallus (assembly GCA_023634145.1). Lineage (NCBI taxonomy): Eukaryota > Metazoa > Chordata > Actinopteri > Salmoniformes > Salmonidae > Thymallus > Thymallus thymallus. Next base: position 20,856,883 of record CM042410.1, on the reverse strand, counting down.
TTTGAAGACTGTTCCACAAATAAGGTGCAAGAAAATTAAAAGCTGATTTACTTAACTCAGTAAAGACCAAAGGAATTTCCAGAGTTAGCCATCCCTGAGCCCGGGTGTGGTAACTCTTATGTCTAAAGTTTAGTAAAGATGTTAGGTACATTGGGACTTTTTATAAAGGGGCTTTATAAATGAAAACATAGCAATGTATCAACATACATGACATCAAAGAGGGCCAACCAACTTTCTGGTAGAGAATGTAGTGATGAGTACTAAAATAAGAACTCCTCCTTAAATAGCTATGTTTTTTGCAAGGCTCATCTGAATCCTCAGGCAACACAAGGAAGGAATGGAATTGAGGGACTATAAACCCAACAAGGACAACAAGAAGAATTAGGACAGATAAACAAACAAAACCAACAGAGGGAGGAAGAGGAAGGATTTCTGAGGGATTTCTGGAGGATAGTTTAGGCCTTGATAGTAAAACAAGCTTTCAGATGAACAAACAAGCAAAATAACACTTGGAAAGGAGGTGGGAACATTCTGAACATTGAGAGAGTATCTTCATTTGTATAATGTGTTGTTTAATTGAAAAACACATTTAGGATGCGTTCGTAAATTCACTCTGGCTATATACTCAGATTTCAGAGCACTCTCGTCTGAGTGTGCCAGAGCGCAGAAAAAATGTTATGAACGTGCAACACCAGTTGAATATGACCGTGTCAGTAAATGTCAGCATAAAAACATAATTAAGTTGTTGCCAGCAGCACAGTGACAGTCACCAACGCTCTAGATAACATAAAAACAGCCTAACCAGCTCTCCTAGGGCGAGTAAAATGGTCAGAGTGAGGTGTTCTCTCATTTGTGTCTGGAAGTAGCTAGCAAGCTAGCCAACATTAGCCAGTTAGCCTGGGTGCTTGACTGCGCTCGGATCAATCCTCTTCCTCGGCCAGAGCGTCCAGTGTCCGCTCTGAACGCTCTGAGAGTGAAGCGCTCTGAATTTACCAACACCCAGAGCGTCTGGCACTCCAGATTTAATTTACGAACACACTTTGAAAACAAAGTGCAAGTTACGTCATGCTATCATAACCTTAACATTATAAACAACATTCATCTCAGGGATACTGTCATCAAAATTGAACTGGAATTACAATATTTTATAAGAATAAGGCATACTGTATAATAACAATAATTGGCTTTTACATCTTCAGTTTCTTCTTACATATATTCCACTAGGCCTATAGCCTAATACACAAATAGTCAGAATTAAAAGCACGCAAGAAAGGGGAAATGACCAGTGACCATCTGAGCTACTGGGTGAAGACTAGGATTCCCTTCATTAGTACCTAGCTATGTATGGTATGTATATCTGCAGTATGCACAGTATGTGTCCTATGAGGGTGAGAGTATTGAAAAAAATATAGACCTAATTTATATACAGTTGAAGTCAGAAGTTTACATACACTTAGGTTGAAATCATTAAAACTCATTTTTCAACCACTCCACAGAGGTCATGTAAACAAACTATAGTTTTGGAAATCTACTTTGTGCATGACACAAGTAATTCTTCCAACAATTGTTTAGACAGATTATTTCACTTATAATTCACTATATCACAATTCCAGTGGGTCAGACGTTTACATACACTAAGTTGACTGTGCCTTTAAACAGCTTGGAAAATTCCAGAAAATGATGTCATGGCTTTAGAAGCTTCTGATAGGCTAATTGACATAATATGCCTCTTTGCTCGATAAATAATCTGAGCACTGGTGGGGCCATAATACGGAAGTGGAAAGACAATCATTTCACCATAAATTTGCCTCGACCAGGTGCTCCTCGCAAGATTTCTGACAGAGGAGTGAAAAGAATAATCAGAAGAGTTGTCCAAGAGCCAAGGACCACTTGTGGAGAGCTTCAAAAAGACCTGCAATTAGCAGGTACTGTTGTCTCAAAGAAAACATTAAGTAATGCACTCCACCGTCATGGCCTGTATGCACGCTCACCACGCAAGACTCCATTGCTGAAAAAAAAGCATGTTGAAGCTTGTTTAAAGTTTGCTGCACAACATTTGGAAAAGCCAGTGAAATACTGGGAGAATATAGTGTGGTCAGATGAGAGCAAAATTGAACTGTTTGGATGTCATAATACACACCATGTTTGGAGGAGAAATGGCACTGCACATCACCCTAAAAACACCATACCAACAGTGTTTGGAGGTGGGAACCGAATCATGATGTGAGGCTGCTTTTCAGCAAATGGTACTGGCAAACTTCACATAATTGAAGGAAGGATGAATGGGCAAATTTACGAGGAGCACCTGGTCGAGGCAAATTTATGGTGAAATGATTGTCTTTCCACTTCCGTATTATGGCCCCAACAGTGTTCACTGGAACATTCAGAAGCTTAGAAATGCGCCTATAATCAATGCCATCATTATGTTTTGCAACAATTAGGTTGCGAATGTCTTGAGACAGCTCTTTGCTTTTACCCATCATGAGATGTGTCTTGTGTGACACCTTGGCAATGAGACCTTTTTGTAGGCCATCAGTTGGGACTGAACCAGCTGATATTAATTTGCACTGACAGAGGGCTGGATTGCTTTGTAATTACTGATAGTTTTCAGCTGTTGTCTTGGCTTTCCATGCCTTTTTGAACCTCCCTTTCTTCATGTGTTCAATACTTTTTCCCTGTGTCATTTCACATTATTACACATAACTTAATTTCTGAACGTATTTGTTTTGGTTTCTTTGTATGTATGGATTACTTGGGTTGTTACCAACATCTGGTGAAACGTTCATGTCAATAGCACCTTTGGAAATATATTTACTGAGACAAATGGTGACGTGTTCAATACTTATTTCACCCGCTGTATAGGCCTAATAGTACATAACATAACAATAATACATATTTGACAGCTCCCTTTCGGTCTAAAAGCTTGACTGAGATGTTATTTTGTTATTTTTGACGAACTCTGCTAGCTAATGACAACATTGACATTTGTCTAAAGTCAATTTGTTTCCTACTAAATATGTGCAACCCATGAATATTTGCACAATAGAATTCAATGGCTATAGTTAGTTTTTATAAATATCAAGATGGTCTGATGGTTTGTTTAACTAAACTAGCAAGTCTGTTTGTATGGTTACCACGGCTACTACTGTAGCTATCTAGTACATTCCTAGGTACTTCAGTGGATGTTGAACACATTTCTAGCAAATGTGTTCAGTCATAGCCATGGAATAAAAGGCAGCTCAAACATAGAACGTTATAGGGAAATAATGCACACTCTAGAATGCCCTTCAAGCCAATCACAAACAAGTATTCAACAATGCCATGGTATAAGTAAGGGATGATAATCAACTCGGGGCTCTATGCGTTCTCTGGAAAATAATGCAACTCTGTGGAAGGTCAGTTCCACTCCGCTAGTGTGTCGTGGAACACACCCTCCGCGTTGAACACATAGGCCCTCGTTGATTATTATCCCTTACTTATACCATGGCATTGTTGAATACTTGTTTGTGACTGGCTTGAAGGGCATTATTTCTCTATAACGCACAGTATATTTGCACGGTAAAATCCAATGTTCTTAAATGTTATTTGTTTGAGCTGCTTTTGAAATACCTTCGTTGATTATCCCTTACATATCTAGCTATGTAGCTAGTTAGCTAGCTAATAATTACTGTAGCTAGCTAGCTATATGTGAATCATACATTTTACTGGTAAAATAGCAATCCTGCAGCAGCCCTTTCTTCTGCCTGGCTGGCTAGCTAGCTTCATATCTAATTGCTAAAATTAGCCAGTTACCTAATGACAAATACTGTTCAAATTGTCAATATGAGAATTTTATTTTGTACAGTTATCAATGAAAACATTTACATAAAAAAAGACAAGACAAGAGAAGAGCTAAATCAAGTAGCTAGACCAGGGGTTCTTAAACTTTTTCAGTGTGGGACCCAAATTAAAAAATTCACTGTTTTCCTGGGACCCAAGCTTATGAAAACATGCAACTATATGTGAATATTGGTACATTTAATTGCCCTTATGCCTAAAACAAATGCAATATAGACAAAAACAAATAACAATGAAGTGAAATACCCATATAAATAGCAATTCATGTTTATTTTTCCCCATTAAAAACACTCTTACATATCTGTCTAGGTTGGAACTGTTGCTGTTAAAATACAATAAATAATTTTCATTCTGAAATGGAATAAACTGATTGATCACATCACATAGATGTATAACAGAACCTACAGACAGGTTTAGTTTTTGATAGTGCAACCCTGAGTAACAGTACAGATGAAAAATTATCATCTTACGTACATCTTACTGTAGAAAGTATTGTTGAAAAAAAGGTCTAGATTGGAACAGTTGCTGTTAAAATACAATAAAAATATATATATTTTTTGATAATGGAATAAACTGATTGATCACATCACACAGCTGTAGACCAGAAAACAAAAATAAACACACTCACACATACACAGTCCTAATGAGAGGTGTGTGGCTATTCTTTTTAAGTACGCCAGTGTTGGAATCCTGACTCGCATAGGTATGTGGTGCCAAACTTGATCAGAGCATCTACTCCTTTCTCAGTCAGGCAAAGGACCGCTTTCTGCTGTAGATGAGCAACTCATAACTGTGTGAGTGTGTTTGCCCAAAAAGTATTCTTCCAGAATAAAAATGATTACTTGTATTTTAAAAGCAACAGTTCCAACCTAGTTGTTTTCAACAATAATTAATACAGTAAGATGTACAGTAGTAGGCCTGATCATTTTTCATCTTCATCTGTCCTTAGGGTTGCACAGTAGCTAAATAACTTGCTTCGGCTAACGTTTGCCAGCTACTAGCTGTGTACAAGGGGATTGTTTGAAAGAGAAACTCACATATACTACTATGAGAGATAGTACTCCCTTATTTCTGCTTATCATCACCTGTAAGAAAATGACAACAATGCCTTGCTAGCGCCTTAAGGATTGGACCCTTTTTAAAATGTTTTGCCTAAAATGTCATACCCATATCTAACTGCCTGTAGCTCAGGACCTGAAGCAAGCAAAGATAATGCAAAGAAAAAGACATGCATTTCTTTTTTTGTCACATCATCTTCGAAAAGCAAGAGAAAGGCCATAATATTACTTAGGAGTCCAGGCACAATTTAGATTTTGGCCACTAGATGGCAGCAGTGTATGTGCAAAGTTTTAGACTGATCCAATGAACCATTGCATTACTGTTCAAAAAGTTATATCAAGTCTGCCCTAATGTGCCTAATTGGTTTATTGATACATTTTCAAGTACATAACAGTGCACTCTCCTCAAACAATAGCATGGCATTCTTTGACTGTAATCACTAGTGTAAATTGGACAGTGCCGTTAGATTAACAGGAATTTAAGCTTTCTGCCCATTTAAGAAATGTATATGTCCTGGGAAAGTTTCTTGTTAATTACAAAGTCATGCTAATCACATTAGCACACGTTAGCTCAACCGTCCTGAGGGCGGGACACGATCCTGTAGAGGTAACTGACTTACTTTTCCACTGTCGAAGCACTGTTTCTTGAAGCATTGTGCCCTGTTCTGAAATAACTCCCTGGGATAACCTTCATGCTGTGGATGTTTGATCAGGATGTGTCGTTCTAATTTGTTCATTTTGAGAGACTCATTACTAAGCACTTCCCCGCACAAAACACATTGTGGCTGCTCCTCGTTATTTCTGAAAGTTTGTATGATACCAAGATAGAGAAACTTATCGCTTTATTTGCGCTGTATGAGCTTTATTTGTGCTGTATGAGCTCAGTCAGTACTTGCGGCTAGCTTGAGTCCATTTGATGACAGTGGTGAGTGATGGCGAGTGAGAATGACAAGTCAGCGGCTGACAGCACTGCAGCGTGTGGGTCGCAAAGTCATCTTCAATAAAACTGCAGAAAAAAAGAACAGGTGAACCGAGAAGCACAGGGGCATGTCTGTCACACTCTTTGCAGATGCCAAACTATGCAGACACCACTGCTAAGCAGAGAGCGCACTGAACAGAGAGCACAGTTGCACTTGGCCAAGTCAGTTCCAATAATTAATTAAATAATTATAAATTTCTCTGACAAGTCGCGACCGATCATTAACAGGTGACCCATACTTTAAGAAAGGCTGAACTAGGCTGATTGTCTACTTGGCTTGTTATAAAAAAATTATTTCACAAACCAGGTTTCCAGCCAATAATTTTATTAAAGTAAAGTACGTCTGATAAAAAATTCCATGACAGGCCTGATCGAAACAGCAAAATTGTTGGTACATTTTTCAAATGTCGACAAAACAAAATACACTAGACAAGGTGGGATCTTTTTGTCAGTAAAATGAATTATGTGAGAAATGGCAGTGGAAACCATTTTGATGCACAAATATTGCTATTATAACCATCAGATTGAAGTAAACACAATGACATGTTGTGTAGTCCTCCAACTATGACTCTAAAAGTTTGCATGCAGCATTCACTTTGTCGCCACGCCAAAACTCACAATTTGCTCACTCCTACCTATTTATTTTAATTTATTTAACTAGGCATGCCAGTTAAGGGCAAATTCGTATTTACAATGACGGCCTACCTACAGGGTCAACCCCTGGAGCAAATTAGGGTTAAGTGCCGGCTCAGGTATTCGAACCAGCGACCTTTCGGTTACTGGCCCAACGCTCTAACCGCTAGGATACCTGCCGCACTATGACGCATTGGCTTGAGTCGTTACTATGGCGATCCAAGATGGGTATACCCTTCACTCTAATAAACGTTGTTCAAGATCAAAATACAAAAATAGAGATGTTTCTGTTACAAGCATGTTTGGTATTATTGGATTGAATACATCTCTTTTTTTCAGCTATACTTTTTCTTGAAGTGTTTCCATTCCCCTTTCATGTTCCAGGCGGTAACTAGCTAGCACTCACTCACTGAAGTGGCTGCTAGCATCGTCATGAAAAGGGGCATGAGGGACGCACTACAATATTACGTTTTTCTAAGTAGTGGGAACGCTAGGGAGGAGGCAATGTTGAAAAGTATAGACATGTTGTACTTTTCTTAAATGTCGTTTTGTAATTGGCTTAAACAAGCAGACATAAGAAAATAGTGTTTGAAAAAGATGAGCCAATAAACCTGTGTTTGCAAACATTGCCGCACGAGGGTGAGTTGGTGGCAGAACAAGGGGGAGCTCTTAGAGAACGCCAGCAAAACAATAGTAAATTTACATGTAGTTTACGAGTGCATTTCACACTACTTTAGGATAATCATTGGATTTTAAGGCCCGTATGAATGTCCTGCTTAATATAATGTTTGTGTCATCACAAATCAACTGCATTATACTTAAACTTCAACCAGTAAAATTGCTGTTTGGCTAGCTTTTGCTACAGCCTATATCAATGAGCGTAAAATAGATATTTAGCAAAACTCACAACCAAATATAATCTTAGCGACTGTTCAAGCAAGAGTCAAAACATAATTGTAAGCGTATGAGAACCCTACAAAGTGATTATTTTTTTGAAGTAATAAAAACGTAAATCTATGCTATGTTGAATTGGCGCAGATGGCGATGGCTTTCTTACTGTCGCAAAGAGTTGCGTGCATCTGTGCGTGACGTCTGTGTGTGGTGTACTGGAAAAAGGGTTTATGGGGTAACCTAGGTTGTTTTCCCCTCAGGCAGACAGGGTCACAACGTTCTTTCTAATACCGACTTGGTCTATTGTTTCAGAGACCTTGCCATCACGTATCATGAAAATGTTACAGGTGAGTCAGGAAAAAAGAAATGGCTAAAGGAATCCACAGATCCTGAAAGCGGACTTTTATATTTGTTTTCTATTTCCACTACTCCATACTCCAAGGTTATTCTTCAATGCCATGGTCTCATCTTATGTTTTACCAACTGTGATAGCACAATTTAAAAAAATAAATAATAATAATAACAATCATGAAAAAAGGCAATCTCAATCGTATTGTAGAACATTTCTTATTGCATAGAATTACTTTGCTCAATTGGTGATAATTGAGCTGAACCAATCAATCCTGTTTTACATTGTTATAAAATGGAAATACAGTACATGGCTATGGGAGGGGCAAGAGAGTGTTGAGGTTCTACCTCAGTTATATCAGACCACAAATTCCATCATTGACTCTTATTAGTTACTTACGATGCACATTTTTTTACAAACATGAGCCAAAATAACCTTTTACATCGGCAAGAAATACAATTCTTAACTTAAAACAAATACATGGATCTAAACAAAAAATATAGTTATTCAGGTAACTCACAATATGATGTTGCCATTTTCAGTTAAGACAGTTTCATTAATACAATGTCCCATTTAATTGTATAGCTCACTGATATAACAAACAAACAAGACATTGATTTGGACCATAGGCACTCCATCCAGCCATCAAAATCACACATAGAACGATGGTGACTGACAGATTCTAATATATCTGGTTCCATTGCCTTGTGCCCTGCTTTCCTCAAGTCTATATTACACCCGGCACCAAGCCAACTCTAGTCTTCAAAGGGACTTCAGAGGCACATTATCTTGCAGTTCAATGGGCCTCCATCAGTTACAAAATAAAAACCTGTATCTCTTACATATACGTTTTTAGACCTTGTGAAAACATGAGAAAACCAAATTAAGAATATATTTGCGAAATTTTTTTTATGGCAAAATAAAGCAATAGCTCTCCTATTTTTCTTGTCAGATTCCTCCATTCTATGCATTCCTTTCATGTGAAAATATAGGCTGTTTTACACTTGACCGAACATTAAACAAAGGCATGATACATCCTTATAAAATCTGCGTACTTTCACATATACAAACACCCTCTAATCCTGGATTTTACATGGTCTCTCTCCATGAACCGATCCAGCTGAAATTCGGTTCTCTGAGAAACACATCAATAACTAACCGTGGACCTGAATCCCAAGTGGCTTTCCAGTGATTGGTTTGTTTAGAGATTATGGGGACCAAAGGTCTTCTTGATGGGCATCTATAACCCTATACATACCTAGCTGAATACTGCATGCAAAGTCACACCTATGTTTTAGAGCAGGTGGATAGTATGGCAATGCACTAGTGCGTGCCGTGTCTGTGACAGATAGTATAGGACCTAGATAGAGGCAGCAGTAGAGACATCAGTACAAACAGTAGTGCAGACAGCAGTACAGCCAGGTCCAGAGTAGCATGCTATGGGGGAGATTTGCCCGTGTTGCAGAATAAATCTCTTGCTCCATTCCCTACATCTATCTGTTGATATGCAACACATTCCATCTCCAGTATCACTGCACTCAGGAACAAAACACCTCACCATCCTCCTCCTCTCTCTCGTCCTCTCTCTCTATCTGGTTGTGTGTGTTAGAAAGTGCCATTTAAAGGAAGGATGACCTGATATGAGGGATTTGCTGCCATGGCTGTTGGGGGTTGGGTGGGACACATCGAGTACTAAGGAGAGGCCCTAGCCCAGTGGACAGGGTGTGTCGATCAAAGACCCGTTGAGGATGTGGGCGGCGGGAAGTCCTCATGTCACAGGCAGAGCAGGCAGGGGCCCTCGTCCCCCTCCTGGCCCTCCGTCTGGGGGATGCGGGGCAGCATGGCTGAGCGGGTCAGGCCCCAGAAACAAGGAGGGGACAAGTCCTTCTTGGTGGCATTGAACTTCCAGCCCATGTGGGAGCCACAGATCTGACACTGAGTGATCATCCAGGGGGGGGCTTCTATTACCAGACAGCATTGGTAATAGAAGCCTGGGGCTTTCCCAGGGAAGCGGCTGCATGACAAGTATCACACAGAAGCACTTGCTATCAACAGATGAAAAATGCCAGTAAACAGCCTAAATCTATCATGTGTGTCTGTTGCTCTCTCCACAACATGTCTTCTCAGAACAACTTATGCTGACAGGCTGTAATAGTACCCTTCACCAGAAGAGCAGTGAGGCACAGAGAGGTTAAGTGGAGCACAATACGTTTCTTCCCCCTCCTCCTCCTCCTTGTCCTCTACCGCCATAGCTCCCCTCTGAGAGGCTCATCTTGACCAGTGCCAGCCCATGGGGAGGATAAGTGGAGAAATGATTACTGTCATTATTACAGGAGGCTAGAACAGGAGAAATGAGGTTGAATATGCTTTACGTAACATAACAGAACCACTGAGAACCCATGGGAGCTCTCCACTGCTCTCAATAAATACTAGGCACCTCATATTGACGGCATGGTGCCAACAAATGACAAACGATGCAAAAAACAGCCAGAGCCTTTTGCTTTCAAGTCTTCGGCAGTTTAAATTATTCATGTCCAAGATCACACAACCTGGGTAACGTGACGTGTTGATAATAACTTATTATATTATTGTATTATGATGAATAATGTATTATAAACACCTCAAAATTACAGTACATTTCAATGGTACAATGTATGTTTACATCTGTCAGTGTGTGTATACTGTACATGTGTCGGTCATTTGAGAATATAATTTCTGAGTGTAAGGCTGTGGGTGAGTTTGTATATTGTGGGGAATGGGTTGGTGTACATCTAAATGTGTGAGAGCAAGGGAATGTATATGTCCGGGGCATTACCCAGGAAACCAGCTGTGGAACGTAGACGGCCTGCCGACCAGGTTGAGGTTGCTGGCTTTGTAGACGGTCAGGGTCTCATGGACGTAACCGTGGGGGTTGACATAGGCTGCCATGGGGCCATTCAGAGACAAGCTGCAAGAGTGTGTGTGTGTGTGTGAAGACCAGGGTAGAAATTATGTTTTTATTATCTGAACCACATTGTACAAAAAACAGCTGAATTGGGTGTACAAATTACATGCAAGTATTAAAGTATACGAATACACTAAAAGTATACAAATATTCTTGAATTGCACAAACATACTACAATGACCCAGACAGTGTTGACAGACAGAATGAGACAATAGCCATAGAGATGGTTATGAAACTTAAATAGATGAATGTCAAACAAAAGTTAAATATTGCAGCCTTAAGCAAATTATTTACAATTGCTAATACACATGAATGGTTCTCACCTTCTGCTAAAAAGCCCAATGGCCATGGCCGCTGGTCCATTACCGTCAAGACAGTCTACCCCTCAGATTCTGGAAACCCACAAAATGGATGTTATGTTGAGAGTCTGTTTAATCCAAACTTTATGACCTTTTTAAATATTATACACAAATAGTCAACATTCAATATCTAAATATTTGTATTGTTTAAGTGTTTCAGTCAGTGCATATTTCCATTCATTACTGAGACCAAGACTGCTGCTACATTATTATATAGTGTACTAGCCTGGCCTCGAGTCACTCTAGTTCTTTTAATGTTATGTCTCATGAATGCAAATGTGCTCATATCTGCCAACATGAGATTCACTACTCCTGTCCCAGTGTCAGTCTGTGTGTCTGGTTGGTGTAGGCAGGCAGCACCGAGGGGCCTCAGAGAAAGGCTGCTTATGTGATGAGTGGATGCAACGACTTGTTAGAGACGCTAGAAGATTATGCATTTAAAAGTGTGTGTGTGTGGGTGTGTGTGTATCTGTGTGGGAAGTTAACCAAATGCCAAACTGTGTCCAAAATGGAACTAAAAGGTCAGCGAATTAATTTCTAGCCATTAGCTGCCCTGTCCTGCCCCAGGTGACAAGATGACTGGCTGCCCCAGGGGGGTCAACTGACAAGAGGACAGGGAGGGTGGAGGGCAGAAGGGTAGGGGGAGAGGAGTCAGGGGAGAGTAGCTCTGGTAGTGGTGCCATGGACTTGTCTGCAATCAAAGGCTTGTCTCATCTACAGTGACTATCTCAGTCAACAGACCCCACCCCCTACTGAGACTGAGGGAGGGAGGCGGAGGGAGCAAAGTAGACACATCATTCTGACTCACTGACAACCAGTGTAAGTCCACTCTACAGACACACACTATTGGGACAGTCTAGATGCATCTCTCCCTCATCTCCTCTCCCTCACCTGAAGATCTCGTTCTTGGTGGTGATCTCCGTATCTTGGCACTGCTTGCAACACAGCGAGGTGCACTGTGGGAGAAAACACAACATACATTTGAAGTCGGAAGTTTACATACACAGTCATTAAAACACATTTTTCAAACCACTCCACAGATTTCATATTAACAAACTATAGTTTTGGCAAGTCGGTTAGGACATCTACTTTGTGCATGACAAGTAATTCTCCCAACAATTGTTTACAGACAGATTATTTCACTTATAATTCACTATATCACAATTCCAGTGGGTCAGAAGTTTACATACATTAAGTTGACTGTGCCTTTAAACAGAAAATTCCAGAAAATGATGTCATGCTTTTAGAAGCTTCTGATAGGCTAATTGACATAATTTGAGTCAATTGGAAGTGTACCTGTGGATGTATTTCAAGGCCTACCTTCAAACTCAGTGCCTCTTTGCTCGACAACGTGGAAATCAAAAGAAATCAGCCAAAACCAAAGCCAAATTGTAGACCTCCACAAGTCTGGTTCATCCTTGTGAGCAATTGTAAAAATGCCTGAAGGTACCACGTTCATCAATAAATGTATTTATAAAGCCCTTTTTACATCAGCCGATGTCACAAACTGCTATATAGTACCTAGAGCCCCAAATTGCCAAATTGAGCGATTGGGGGAGAAGGGCCTTGGTCGGGGAGGTGACCAAGAAACTGACAGTAACTCTGACAGAGCTCCAAGGTTCCTCTGTGGAGATGGGAGTACCTTCAAGAATGACAACCATCTCTGCAGCACTACACCAATCAGGCCTTTATGGTAGTGGCCAGAGGGAAGCCACTCCTCAGTAAAAGGCACATGACAGCCCGCTTGGAGTTTGCCAAAAGGCACCTAAAGGATTCTCAGACCATGAGAAGCAAGATTCTCTGGTCTGATGAAACCAAGATTGAACTTAGGCATAAATGCCAAGTGTCACGTCTGGAGGAAACCAGGCAGCGCTCATCATCTGGCCAATACCATCCCTACAGTGAAGCATGGTAGTGGCAGAATCATGCTGTGGGGATGTTTTTCAGTGGCAGGGAATGGGAGACTAGTCAGGATCGAGAGAAAGATGAACGGAGCAAAGCACAGAGATCCTTGATGAAAACCTCCTCCAGGACCTCAGACTGGGGCGAAGGTTCACCTTCCAACAGGACAACGACCCTAAGCACACAGCCAAGAAAACGCAGGAGTGGCTTCGGGACAAGTCTCTGAATGTCCTTGAGTGGCCCAGCCAGAGCCCGGACTTGAACCCGATCAAATATCTCTGGAGAGACCTGAAAATAGCTGTGCAGCGACGCTCCCTATCGAACCTGACAGGATCTGCAGAGAAGAATGGGAGAAACTCCCCAAATACAGATGTACCAAGCTTGTAGCGTCATACCCAAGAAGATTCAAGGCTGTAATCGCTGCCAAAGGTGCTTCAACAAAGTAATGAGTAAAGAATCTCAATACTTATGTAAATGTGATATTTCCAATACATTTGAAACATTTCTAAAAACCTGTTTTTGATTTGACCTTATGGGGTATTTTGTGTCGATTGATGAGGGGGAAAAAAATGATTTAATCAATTTCAGAATAACGCTGTAACGAAACAAAATCTCGAAAAAGTCATGGGGTCTGATTACTTTCCAAATGCACTGTATGCAGTACCTTTAGAAAGTATTCACACCCCTTGAATTATTTCACATTGTCTAAAATGTCTAAAATGTAGGTTTCGTGTCAGTGATCTACACACAATACCCCAAAGTGGATAATTTTTTTACGTTTACAAATTAATAAAAAATGAAAAACTGAAAGTATTCAACCCTTTTGTTTGGCAAATCTAAATAAAAGTTCAGGACTAAAAATGTGCTTAACATGTCACATAATAAGTTGCATGGACTCATGCAATAATAGTGTTTAACATGAGTTTTAAATGACTACCCAATCTCTGTACTCCACACATACAATTATCTGTAAGGTCCCTCAGTCGAGCAGTGAATTTCAAGCACAGATTATTTTACAAAGGACACCTACTGTTTTAAAAGACATTGAATTTCCCTTTGAGCATAGTGCTGTTATTAATTACACTTTTCACTACAAAGATACAGGTGCCCTTCCTAACTCAGGAAACCACTCATGAATTTTACCATGAGGACTATGGGGATTTTAAAACAGTTAGAGTTGTTTGGCTGTGATAGGAAAAAACTGGAGGATGGATCAACAACATTGTAGTTACTACACAATACTAACCTAAATGACAGAGTGAAAAAAAGGAAGCCTTTACAGAATAAAAATATTCCAAAACATGTTTGCAATAAGGCACTAAAGTAAAACCGCAAAAAATGTGTCAAAGAACTGTACTTTATGTCCTGAATACAACGCTTTATTTTGGGGGCAAATCCAACACAACACATCTCTGAGTACAACTCTTCATATTTTCAAGCATGGTGGTGACTGCATCATGTTATGTGTATGCTTGTCATCAGCAAGGACTAATTCATTTTTTGGGGGGATAAAAATAAATGGAATAGAGCTTAGCACAGGCAAAACCCTAGAGGGAAACCTGGTTCAGTCTGCTTTCCAAGAGACACTGGGAGACATATTCACCTTTCAGCTGGACAATAACCTAAAACACAAGGCCAAATATACACTGGAGTTCCCATACATTAAAACATTTATTTTTTACAATTATTCCACTATGACACAGTTCATTGTATATTGTTGAATTTAAAAAACAATTAAATCCAATTTCATCCCACTTTGTAACAAAACAAAATGTGGAAAAAGTCAAGGGGTTTGAATACTTTCTGAAGGCACTCTCTGCATTCTATAGAGCCTGTCTGCATTTCTGTAACCTTTAGCTTACCTGTGTAATATTGACTCAAAAACACTTGTTTTGCTAACATGATCCCTTTTTATCAATTGCTGTGCTGATCAATGGGCAGTTTATTACCTCTATCAAATTAATATGTAGCTTAAAGTTGTGTGTACCAGAAACCCATTTAAGTCAATATGGAGTAAACTGATCTCTTTTAACAAGACAATTGAGCAAGCTCCTGGAAAATACAAATAATGACATCGTAGTCATAAACCAGATGCGCGGATTTAAAGGTGGTCAGCCGAATGTTTCCCAGGACAACGGTGGTCTTCTCTGATATCGCACAGTGCAGAAGCTGGGTGTTCCAGTGGGTCCAGAAGATAAACAAGTGCATAGAGGGGGCCCGGCGCTCTGTCAATCAGCTGGTGTACGAAATTCAGGGAAAATAATCGACCACTCTTCCATTAAGTAGTGTGTACCTGGGATGTACCGTAGGGGTGGAGTGCATCTCAAGGATGAGGGCAATGACCTATGTGGTGGTTAATTTCTGTATTATCAAATGAGGAGACACAAACGTATCACACAAGTCAGAGTTATACTTAAACAAAATCTTTATTTACCTATTAATAAGGAAAGCAGGTCACACCAGAGACGCAAGTGACTGATGTGAGTGCTCTTCAATAACGATGGCTGATAAATCACCCTTAGATGATTAGTCGAGAGCCCTGACACAAAGAACACAAAGATATTTTATAGCAAAGATACACCCCATTAGTCTACATGACAAACAGATGTATGGAATGGGTCACAAGGTTAGGATTCGTATGAAAGACACTAATTGTGTAGAAACCAGGGTCTGGCCCCCAAAACAAGGTTCCTTTCATAATTATTATCTCCCTTGTACCTTCCAGCACACAAACACTAACTCATCCTATGGAATGCAGTCTTTTAGGTTTCATCACCAAAGACATCGTAAATCGACTGTCAGCATTAAGCCCCAAAGGTCCACTCTCCTTTCACACAGACACAATAGAGTTCTAAGAACCCCCTATTCTGTTACATAAAATTACCATTTGAAGAAATAACAGCATTATAACAATCTTGCAAATTCCTGCTCTCCCATCTATTCCTTTAGAGTTGTTCTCTCCTATGTAGTAGCAAGACGGATAAGGGGGCAGTTGCGGCCCGCAATTCGGGGCGTTCCTGCACGTGGGCATTCCTGCATCTGCAGGAACACATCTTTATTCTTCTATTGGTCTATTTTTAAGCTAAGACTCCAGTACACAGGTGGGAGCGCTTCAGTACAGTAGTTGGCGGTAATGCACCATAATGTTGGATGCCAACCGCCGATAAACCCCACAAAAGAAGAGGCGAGGGCGCCGGTGTGTGCGTGTTAGGACTGGGAGGAGGGTGTTAAAACTATACATGAAAGAGAATTTTAAAAATGTCTCCTCTAATGGGCGAACCCAGGACCTTCAGATTTCATGGTGGTGACGTTAACGCTTACGCTACAAACCAAGTCATGAACCCAACTGGGAGCTTTTGTTGTTGTTCATTCACTCAGTATTGATTGAACGTTAATTTTTCTTGCTTGGTAAAACATTTTTATCAAAGAGTTGATGTGTTGAAAACAGTCACATAGCTAACAAAGTTAGCCAGCATGGCATTTTCATTTGACAGTGCAAAGGTCGCGCAAGCAAGCAATGATGTTGGTGTTGTTTATCCTGGTTGCACCCGCACCCGCCTGGCTACTTTTTACTTGGATGGAGACTTCAGGTTTTTGGGAATACATTGAAAAGTAACTTGACACTATGTAAATCAGTCAGCGCAAATTTGGATTATAATGACAAGAAGAAAATTGCATTGACAGAGGGAACATACTGAATCAATGCACAAGATAAGGGCTGTAACGTTAGCTAGCTACATTGCTAAGCAAGCCATGTAAGTAGTATACATTAAGCAGCGTGGCAGTTTTCAAATGTTGTGTCGACTATGATCTCTACTTTGGTCCGGTTCTAGAACTCTTATTTGTCTGTAAAGGTACAGAAAGGCAGCACATTGTTGGTGCTTAAATGAGCATGTGAGAGCTATAAATATTTGTTTTTATCAAAACTGTTGCTGCTAGTTTTTATCAAAACTTAGTCCGAAAGGTAGCTAGACTAATGGCAATTTTACGGATGCCGTAGTCTCGTTCTTATCCGACGCCTAGATATTGAGCTAGGCCAGGGCAAGAAAGTATTTTTTTACTAATGCTAACAACCCTGTTAAAAATCCAGTATGTGGTTATCGGTAGCGGCCGGATGGCTCATGACGAGAGGCCTTCCAATCAAGTGCATTTGCTAATTTTCATAGAATTTTGTGTGATATTGGCTTATATTTGATGGTAGGGAGATCTGAATTTAACATTGAGCTTCAACCAATGCATATACTATTGTGGGTGCTGTCACCCCCACATTAATGTGCGGAATCTCTATTTACTTCCCCCTCTCTCTCCAGAATGTACAGCGAGAGGGAAGGCAGGGAATTAGGCGTCACATGTTCCAGTCTTGACATTCAGACATAATTGCTGTTCAACACTAACCTATAATTCCCACCAAGGCAAACACGTGCGTGAAAACATCGCTGCCAGATTTTCCAGCTGTGGTTTAAGCCCTAATGAGACGGGTAGCCTATGATTAAAAAAGTTAGCTATTTCACATAACATATCCAGGGAATGAATGATTGAAATTTTGATGCGCAACCTGTCAAAATAGGATCCATAATTTAGTTTAGTCTCTTCAGAGATTAATTTGCCGACATCTTGGTGCACATAAAAGGTGCTTTAACACTGGCACAGCTCTCAATGCCTGGGAGAATATAGGGGGCTATATTATTCACCACCTGAGGAAGTGGGAACTCAAAACACTTCACTAGATTGCTAACTAAATATGATCTTGTTGCTAGATACCCATGTAGGCTAATTGATGAATCTATCAGTAAATGTAATGTCCTACAAAAACCTTCCAGGGCTAGGCCTAGGCTACATGATATAGGCCTATTTACCTCAAATGCAACGCTCCCCTCCGTGTGCATACTACATTGCCTACTCCAGTAGTGAAGTGGTGCCATGAACTCAATATTAAGGTGATAAATAAATGTAATACTCACAGAAAGCTGTTACTCTCTTCTCTGTAACTAGAACAATTGCATTTTGAGCAATTGCAGGATAAGCACAAGCATATTACGCTTGCATCTCTCCCTCCTCCGTGTGCACAGTGGGGAGAGGGGGTGGCTTGCTCACACAGCAGCTGACTGCGAAACAAGGACAGGCAGATACGTTCATAGCAGGAATCTACATAATGCATAGGCTATTACTGTTGACCAAATAATGGTTTTAGAACAAGAACATTTTGCAGCAAAATCACAGAAAATTACAGACACAAGAAAAATGCTTTGGTAAGAGGAAGGCAATGTTGACGTCTGTAAGTTTCTAGTCAGAGCGGCGATGAGGGGGGTTATGATGGAGGGATGGATTAGAGAAGAGGTGCTTTAACACTGGCACAGCTCTCAATGCCTGGGAGAGATCACAAAAGGCAGCAGCATCTCCAATCTACCTCAGAGAGGGGAAATTAGCATAGGCAATGGCTAAATATAACACTAGCGCATTAGAGTAGAGGAAAGAGAGCAGAGAGGGGAGAGGAGAGAGAGAGACAGAGGAGTCTGCCACAAACAACAGGAAGGAGTAGGGGTGAGAGGTTGGATCAGATCAGTTGGGGTACAGAGGGTACAGCTGGATGGATTTGTGGTGGGTGTAGGGGTACATTGTGTGTCTGACAGATGAACAAGTCCTCGCCTGGTTCATGTGTTGAGCAGTGTGCCTGGCATTTAAATTGTAAGGTTTAGTGATAGTAAAACTTTAAATTGTAAGGTTTCACTATCACTAAACCTTAAAATATATTTGTATATTTATGGCTCTGTGCGTGCGCATGTCTGTGTCTCACCCGGTCCATGATGTCCAGCTCACAGCGCAGCCTCTGGATGGCACTGCCTAACTTCAGCAGCTGGAGCCGGAGGGCATCGTCTATGGGCAAACAGGCTGCCACTCTGTAGGAGAAATCTGACCGGAAGGAGGGATGGGCCACTCAGAGATGTTCGACCGGGCTCTGGCTGGGCCACTCAAGGACATTGAGGCTTGTTCCGAAGCCACACCTGCGTTGTCTTGGCTGTGTGCTTAGGGCCGTTGTCCTGTTGGAAGGTGAACCTTCACCCCAGTCTGAGGTCCTGAGCACTCTGGAGCAGGTTTTCATCAAGGATCTCTCTGTACTTTCCTCCATTCATCTTTCCCTCGATCCTGATTAGTCTCCCAGTCCCTGCTGCTGAAAAACATCCCCACAACATGATACTGCCCCCACCATGCTTCACTGTAGGGATGGTGCAAGGTTTCCTCCAGACGTGATGCTTGGCATTCACGCCAAAGTGTTCAATCTTGGTTTCATCAGATCAGAAAAGTTTGTTTCTCATGGTCTGAGAGTCCTTTAAGTGCCTTTTGGCAAACTCCAAGCGGGCTGTTGTGTGCCTTTTACTGAAGAGTGGCTTGCGTCTGGCCACTCTACCATAAAGGCCAATTGTTGGAGTGCTGCAGAGATGGGAGAACCTTACAGAAGGACAACCATCTCCACAGAGGAACTCTGGAGCTCTGTCAGAGTGACCATCGGTTTCTTGGTCACCTCCCTGACCTCAGTTTGGCCAGGTGGCCAGTTCTAGGAGTAGTCTTGGTGATTCCAAATTTCTTCCATTTAAGAATGATGGATGCCACTCCGTTCTTGGGGACCTTCAACAATCCTGTCTCAGAGCATTACGGACAATTATTTCGACCTCATAGCTTGGTTTTTGCTCTGACATGCACTGTCAACTGTGGGACCTAATACTTTCTGAATGCACTGTATGTCTAGCCCTGAGGAGGCTAGACACTAACCTATAGAACAGCGATAAGGGTGTTCAGTACTCACAGAGTCATAGAGGGCATAGACCCAGGGAGGCCATGATGTCATGTTAGCACAGTGGAACTTCCTCTGATAAGAACACAGGCAAACACACAGAAAACAAAACCTCAGCAGGAGAACATCTTCATTCATCTGCATTGTGGAACACAAACACTGGGTTGCCAGGTCACATTCAGGAGGGAGCAATTGTATATAGAGTGGACATGATTCATTTTTCTACATGACAGAGAAGCATGTCTGTTCTAGACAGAACAAGTTTATCTGAACACTCCATAAGATTGGGCCTTCAGTTGAACAGGTCTCATGTTCCGTGTGTCTCGCCCCTGAAGACTGCCACCTCTCCTCTGCATGTTAAACTTCCAAACATCCCCCAAACAATGAACCTTCTCTCTGTCCTTCCTACCGTTCCTATTCTCCACACCTTGTCACTACCACCACACTCTGTTTTTTAACTTGGACAAATTAAAGCAATACAAATGTAAATGAGAGCGTGAGATAACAGATGGTGCATGACTTCACCATCAATGGAAACAACATATACAGACATATTTCATATTTTAAGGCAGGGGTTCTCAAACTGGGGTCCACTGTGGTACTGCAGGGGGTCCGTGGCCAGATGTATTTTTAAAAAAATGCATATTACCAACAGATTAAACAACTTTTGGCCTAGGAATCTGTGGAATAAGTTTAAAGTGTCTAATACAATATGACGTAAAATTATTCATCTACAATGGATAAAGCTAGGGAGGCTCTCAAGGATATTGGTATCCACAGAACAGTCGTGGCCAAAAGTTTTGAGAATGACAAGTATTGGTCTCCACAAAGTTTGCTGCTTCAGTGTTCTAAGATCTTTATGTCAGTAGTTACTATGGTAAACTGAAGTATAATTACAAGTATTCCATAAGTGTCAAAGTCTTTCATTGACAATGACATTCAGTTTATGCAAAAGAGTCAATATTTGCAGTGTTGACACTTCTTTTTCAAGACCTCTGCAATCCGCACTGGCATGCTGTCAATTAACTTCTGGGACACATCCTGACTGATGGCAGGCCATTCTTGCATAATCAATGCTTGGAGTTTGTCAGAAGTTGTGGGTTTTTGTTTGTCCACCCGCCTCTTGAGGATCGACCACAAGTTCTCAATGTGATTAAGGTCTGGGGAGTTTCCTGGCCATGGACCCAAAATGTCGATGTTTTGTTCCCAGAGCCACTTAGTTATCACTTTTGCCTTATGTCAAGGTGCTCCATCATGTTGGAAAAGGCATTGGTCGTCACCAAACTGTTCTTGGATGGTTGGGAAAAGTTGCTCATGGAGGATGTGTTGGTACCATTCTTTATTCATGGCTGTGTTCTTAGGCAAAATTGTGAGTGAGCCCACTCCCTTGGCTGAGAAGCAACCCCACACATGAATGGTCTGAGGATGCTTTACTGTTGGCATGACACAGGATTGATGGTAGCGCTCCGTTTTCCGGATGGCCCAAACAATCAGAAAGGGGATTCATTAGAGAAAATGTCTCTACCCCAGTCCTCAGCAGTCCAATCCCTGTACCTTTTGCAGAATATCAGTCTGTCCCTGATGTTTTTCTTGGAGAGAAGTGGCTTCTTTGCTGACCTTCTTGACACCAGGCCATCCTCCAAAAGTCTTCGCCTCACTGTGCGTGCAGATGCACTCACACCTGCCTGCTGCCATTCCTGAGCAAGCTCTGCACTGGTGGTGCCCCGATCCCGCAGCTGAATCAACTTTAGCAGATGGTCCTGGTGCTTGCTGGACTTTTTTGGGCGCCCTGACGCCTTCTTCACAACAATTTAACCTCTCTCCTTGAAGTTCTTGATGATCCGATAAATGGTTGATTTAGGTGCAATCTTACCAGCAGCAATATCCTTGTCTGTGAAGCCCTTTTTGCAATGATGACAGCACGTGTCTTTGCAGGTAACCATGGTTGACAGAGGAAGAACAATGATTTCAAGCACCACCCTCCTTTTAAAGCTTCCAGTCTGTTATTCTGACTCAATCAGCATGACAGAGTGATCTCCAGCCTTGTCCTCGTCAACACTCTCACCTGTGTTAACGAGACAAATCACTGACATGATGGCAGCTGGTCCTTTTGTGGCAGGGCTGAAATGCAGTGGAAATGTTTTTGGGGGATTAAGTTAATTTTCGTGGCAAAGAGGGACTTTGCAATTAATTGCAATTCATCTGATCACTCTTCATGACATTCTGGAGTATTTGCAAACTTTGTGGAGACCAATACTTGTCATTCTCAAAACTTTTGGCCACGACTGTACTCCACTAATTATATATTTACATAAACGCACTGTAATTTAAGCTTTAAAATTGCAAGGTTTTTTATCTGCCTCATGGCAAAAAATGTTCAATTGCAAGATATTAGCTTTACAACAACAAAACATCTATTTGCCACACGACAAAATTTTCCTTCCCAGGCCGAGGGTTCCTCCGGACATGCACTGCCAAAGTCATAGTAAAACTCCTTGTATGCTATTTTTATCTCCCTCGAGTTGTGTTATGAGGTGGTCCCTGATGCATTTGCTATCACAAAAGGGGTCCCTGGTAAGATAAGTGATGTCTCGTTTAAAGCTAGATTATGAGGGTAGTAGAGTATGTGCAGTATATCATGTGAATAGTGGTACATACAGAGTACAAAACATCAGGAACTCTCTTTCCATGACAGAATGACAAGGTGAATCCAGGCGAAAGCTACGATCCCTGTCACCTGTTAAATCCACTTCAATCAGTGTAGATGAAGGGGAGGAGACAGGTTAAAGAAGGACTTTTAAGCCTTGAGACAATTGAGACTTGGATTGTGTATGTGTGACATTCAAAGGGTGAATGGGCAAGTCAAAATATTGAAGTGCCTTTGAATGGGGTATAGTAGTAGGTGACAGGCGCACCGGTTTGAGTGTGTCAAGAACTGCAACACTGCTGTGTTTTTCACACTCAACAGTTTTCTGTGTGTATCAATAATGGTCCACCACCCAAAGGACATCCAGCCAACTTGACACAACTGTGGGAAGCATTGGAGTCAACATTGGCCAGCAGCCATGTGGAACGCTTTCAACACTTTGTAGTCCATGCCCTGAAGAATCGAGGCTGATCTGAGGGCAAAAGGGGGTGCAACCTAATATTAAGAAGGTGCTCCTAATGTTTTGTACACTCAGTGCATGTGTGAGAGAGAATAGCTGTATGTAAGTAGTGGTAGGTGTGTCTTAGTGAGAGTGGGTGGGTCTGTCTGTGTGTCTGTCGGACCTGGCGGAAGGTGGCCCACCAGCGCTGGGCCTGTCTGCAGCTCTGGGCGGGGGGTCTGGAGGAGGGGTGCATGTGGAGGCGGGACAGGGGCGTGAGCTGGGGGTCCGGGAGGATCCGCTCTGGGAGGATCTGCACCCCCGCCTGTCTGATCCTGAAAGAGACAAGAGAGAAGACAGAGAGAGAATTGGGTGCTAGAGTTCACAGCTTAATACAGATAGTGAATAAACCCATTAGGTACATACTATGCATTTAGATTACAGATCAAAAGCATCATTCAGGATGACAAGGAGAGAGACAGACAGAAAAAGGAGATAGACAGAGACAGACAGACAGACAGACAAGAGAGAGAGAGACAGAGAGAGAGAGAGAGACACAGAAAGAGAGACAGAAAGAGAGAGGGAGAGATAGAGATGTATGACTTGACACCATGAATGGGAATAGACACCACTTTCGTTCCCCATCAAATTTATAAACAATAGTGCTCCGAGTAGGGTTGGGCAATATTACGATAGCATGGTCTGTCGACGATGATTGACAGCCATTGTCAATGATGATGACATAGTGATGAGACAGACGATTGTTTCGCATATTTATACTTCACTGGCGCCGCAAAGTAAAAAATGTAGTGTCGCAGCACACAGCAGGGCAGCACACAAGTGAAATTCAGAGTAATTTGTCTATTCCCATAGCAATAAATATGTTATACTATATAACAAGAGAGGAATGTAGGCCAGAGAGAGGGTAGAATTCACCAAAGCAGCACAAAATGGCCAGTCAGAAAATCCTGTTTCTCTCATTCTCTCTCTGTCGGATGCATGGGCATAAGGCTATAGTGTGTCTAGTGTCTTGTCTAGCAGTTTTAAAATAATGAAGCCTATATTCGCTTCTCTCCATTTGATAGGGTATGAATATGACTGAAGGCTAAGTTTAATCGTTTTATGCATGGCTTTCTAATAGCATAAGGTAAAAACATAAGGTAGCCAGAAGTCTAATAATGAGAGAGATCAAACAACATAAATAGCCTATAGAAAAAAAAAATACAAGTTTAAGCTTATTAAAGATACACTATCCAGAATATGCGTAAAAACACCAGGCCAAAAGAAAATAACGATTTACACCCTTGACATCTTTACACCCTGGTGCCTAGACATCTTTACACCCTGGTGCCTTGACATCTTTACACCCTGGTGCCTTGACATCTTTACACCCTGGTGCCTAGACATCTTTACACCCTGGTGCCTAGACATCTTTACACCCTGGTGCCTAGACATCTTTACACCCTGGTGCCTAGACATCTTTACACCCTGGTGCCTAGACATCCTTACACCCTGGTGCCTAGACATCCTTACACCCTGGTGCCTAGACATCCTTACACCCTGGTGCCTAGACATCTTTACACCCTGTAGCATAGACATCTTTACACCCTGTAGCATAGACATCTTTACACCCTGTAGCATAGACATCTTTACACCCTGGTGCCTTGACATCTTTACACCCTGGTGCCTTGACATCTTTACACCCTGGTGCCTTGACATCTTTACACCCTGGTGCCTTGACATCTTTACACCCTGGTGCCTTGACATCTTTACACCCTGGTGCCTTGACATCTTTACACCCTGGTGCCTTGACATCTTTACACCCTGGTGCCTTGACATCTTTACACCCTGGTGCCTTGACATCTTTACACCCTGGTGCCTTGACATCTTTACACCCTGGTGCCTTGACATCTTTACACCCTGGTGCCTTGACATCTTTACACCCTGGTGCCTTGACATCTTTACACCCTGGTGCCTTGACATCTTTACACCCTGTAGCCTTGACATCTTTACACCCTGTAGCCTTGACATCTTTACACCCTGTAGCCTTGACATCTTTACACCCTGTAGCCTTGACATCTTTACACCCTGTAGCCTTGACATCTTTACACCCTGTAGCCTTGACATCTTTACCCCCTGTAGCCTAGACATCTTTACCCCCTGTAGCCTAGACATCTTTACACCCTGTAGCCTAGACATCTTTACACCCTGTAGCCTAGACATCTTTACACCCTGTAGCCTAGACATCTTTACACCCTGTAGCCTAGACATCTGTACATATGAAATGTTTTGTTGCTGATGCGTTACTGGTCATGGTGAACAATATCGACGAACATTTAGAAAAGGCAAATAGCCTAGTGTATAGAGAAAGCAGGGCTAAATTTAACATGGGTCAGGTATTATATTGGTTGGCTGAGTGCCAGTGGAACATTTTTTAGGGACATTCAAGTCATCAATATGTTGCTAACTAGCAAACAAGATAGACTTTAGAGTTTGTGATCTAGCTAATGATTAGCTCAATGGGGGTATATGCAGATGGGCAACTCTTAGCCTATCTATTTATCAGGTGGGCTACATAAGGTGATAATGCTTATCTAGTAGTAGTCCTTATCTAGTAGTCTTTGCTGCCCACTACTGAGGAAGAGAATTGTATTTTTACAGCCACGTGTGTTTGATAACAGCTGATAATCAGAATAGGGGACTCACGCTCTACCAAAATGTACAAATGGCGAGGAACAAGCACACTTAAGAGGACGCCTTCTCAGTATGGATGAGCAGTATGGTGATATTTGTTGCTTAATGCATAGGTTTTTAATAAACAGTATGTTCTAGTATGTACTACTATTAGTACACCGTATGTAGTAGGCAAGACAGATTTCGGACACGGCCAATCTCTACTTATAAGACCATGAATAATAATGTATTTATGAAAGTGAGAATGATGATTACATTTAGAGTGAAGCTCAACTGATAGACAGATTGGATAGATGTTGGACTTCCTGTCTATTAGCGGTTTTACTCATTACTATGCCCAGGTCCAACAAGGTTTCAGGTGGTTCTGGTCAGTAAAGTTTAGTTCCACTCACCCGTCTGCCTGGGTTCTGATCTCATGGACCTTGAACTGCTGCCGTCCAACTGCCTTCACTTTGACCGTCTCGATGCCGTACTCCTGCTCCTCCCGGTAAGCATAGATTTCAGCCGTTGTCCCAAACTCTGCCTGCACCTCGCCTGTGTCACTGGAGGGTGAGGTGAGGGGTAAAGACAGACACACACATGTAATTAAGAACACCCTACTGTGCTCACACACACACACACACACACACACACACACAACAATCCAATGCATTCAAATATATGACAGAGTGCGCAAGAGAAAACTTTGTAGAGAGGGGTAGCCAATTGGAACAGCTAGGGTGACCACATATAAAAATACCAAAATGTGGGACAACATGGTGATTTTGCGGGACATTCACATTCCCCACCCTTGCCTATGCCCAATGTCGGCCTATGCCCACACATATCTTCTCAAGAACATTTCCTATTTTGAATACCCTCAAACACCAAGTTAGGCATATCTAATTTCAAAATATGCCATTATCACTGTCAATTGTAAAGGACAATTCTTCACATTTGATGGTGAAATGTCCAAACTGCATCTGCATGTAGAGAAGATGGAGTTCAAACATAGCCGTCTTGTATTTTGTTTCAATCAAAGCACATACTGCCTAGTTGTGCGTGCTGTTGCGTTTTGGCAGCATGATAATGTTTTGGGGGACTATTGAGCTAACCATCCAAAAAGCTCATAAAATATTTGGTGGTGTTTTGGTGTAACAGTAACATTATACTATGCAATTATATTTGGTTCTGTTATGTAGAATACCAATTCATCATTATGTGATCTTCAAAGACACTGATTCAGCTTTGATCTTACTTTACTACACTGAACAAAAAGAAACGCAACATGCAACAATTTCAAAGATTTTACTGAGTTACAGTTCATATGAGGAAATTCATTAGGCCCTAATCTATGGATTTTACATGATACAGATATACATACAACGGTTTGTCACAGATACCTTTAAAAAAAAGGTAGGGGCACTGATCAGAAGAAGACCTGTTAGTATCAGCCCACCATTTGCCTCATGCAGCGCGACACAACTCCTTCGCATAGAGTTGATCAGGCTGTTGATTGTGGCCTGTGGAATGTAGTCCCACTCCTCTTCAATGGCTGGGCGAAGTTGCTGGATATTGCCTGGAACTGGAACATGCCGTCATAAAGGTATGGCCTGGTGAGTATGCAGGCCAGAACTGGGACATTTTCAGCTTCCAGGAATTGGTTACAGGTCCTTCCGACATGGGGCTGTGCATTATCAGGCTGAAACATGAGGTGATGGCGTTGGATGAATGGCATTCAAATTGCCATTGATAAAAATGCAATTGTGTTTGTTGTCCGTAGCTTATGCCTGCCCATACCATAAACCCACCCCCCACCATGGGGTACTCTGTTCACAACTTTGACATCAGCAAACCACTTAAATTTGTTGATAAAATGCGGGACAAAGGGCCAAAATGCGTGACTGTCCCACACAATCCGGGACATGTGATCACCCTAAACGGAGCCCATTCCCACTCTTTCCTCCTCCTCCTCTCTCTCCCTTCCCTCCATACCTGTGTGCGAGCACGGCAAAGGTGCGGTCTCTCTGGATGACGTTGTGCATCATGCTGACCTCCTGCGGTCTGAAGAGCTGCAGAGGCAGGGTCTGTCCAGGGATAAGCATGACGGCTGTGAATGGCAGCACTGGGATGGTCTGGCAGCTGTCTTCATCGTGCACCGTACGCCCATGGAACGCCTCCATGTCTGAACCCAGGTACTGGGAGGAGGGGGTCAGAAGCATTAGTGCAGTGTAGAAAACCCAGAACTGTATACTCAATGATACAGCTGTCAGTGACATGCAGTGAGGACAGTGACTGGGCAAGCACTGCCTATAATCACAACGGGGGTGTAGAAACACTAACAATAAAATTGCCTAACGAATAGCTTTGCTATTTAAATAATGACACTAGCCCTACATTAAATGTATGTTATTTTGAATTCCAAGCCTGACGAATTAAATAAATTGAACATAACTTAAATGAAGAAGAAATTAGGTCTAACGAATAAAATAAGTCTAGGCTAATAGGTCCGAGTCCCAACTTCATTGAATAGATGCGTACACTGCACTCAGTGATGTCACTCAGAACTAATATACTAATAGTGAATTAATTTGTTTATTTATTAAGCATATTTTTCTTCAGACGTTTTGCCCGTTGATAGTATCGTAGTGTTTGCTATGGTAAGGGGCGGGGTAGCCACCTGCTTAGCAGAAGCTAAGGGGCCTTCATGTAGTTCTGGTTTGGTGACATGCTCATTTCTTGAAGCTGATTCAAAAGACTCAATCAGAGAAAAACTTAAGAAACCAAGGGAGGAGCAATTCAGAGTTGCCACTAATATCGACGCATCATCTTAATAATTTGCAAAACAGACAATAAAAAACAGTCTTGACTTTGCGCTGCATTAACACAACTCATGTTCATTCAAACTAACATTTCTTAGCATTCTAACCCACAGATTACAAGGAAATGTAAGCCTACCTTTACTTGTAAATGAATTCCATTCTCCTCTCCTTCAAGATTAACGTCTCGGTGACAGCGTTGTAAAATTAGTCTTTTTTTTTTTTTTTGTCTGAAAAGTCTCTCACTCTCAATTGATATTAGGGCCAAAGATGGCAATCGTCCTTCTCCAGTCCAGTTACGGCTGTATGTTTTGATACGCTTTAATGCAGAGAACGACCTCTCCACTGAGGCTGTAGAAGCTGGTAGGGTTAGGACCAGTTGAAGCAGCTTTGTTGCCTCTGGGACTGTCTGAACCAAGTCATTCTGGTACAAGAAGCTCAGCAGCTGTCCGGGTGACTTGCAGTTTTCGCGTATCAGTTGCGAATTGTATAGTCCAACAAGATCTGCATTTAGTCTGACAAAATCAAAATACTTTGCATATGCAGATAGGCTTTCAAGCTTGCAGGCATCGAAACACTTTGCCATTTGATCAAACTTTGTGCAGTCGACCAAGCCAAGGAAACTGAGCTCACCAAAATGATCAAACCTGGCCTTCATTTGGACACTTATGTTGTCTAAAATTTTGAAAAATATTCCCCTCCTTTCGTCTCTGATCGTCTGTCTGCTCCGAGTTCCAGCGTCTAAGGCCGAGAGTAGTGAATTTCTCCTCAAAACGATCATAAAGTGTCAAACGTTTGTTTCTTGATCTCCAACACTTTCATTGTGTCGCTGATACGAGCACAACAGAACCCCATGTCCATTATTTTGTTTTGCAGAACACGGAAAAGTGAATGAGTTTCACTGAAAATCTCCCCACACACCATCAGTAGAAAGCATGTTGATGCCTTCCAGATCCAAGAATCGTATCCAGAAGCCATCAGCATCGTTGTCCCAGTTGTCAGGGTTTTCGGCCATAATCTGAAACATTTCTTGTAGATATGATTGATAAAGGCTGATTGTCTGGACTAGCCTGGAATTTGAATTCCATGTGGTTGGTGCTGCCCTTGACATGGGTTTCTTTACAACTTCATCCAGTAGGCGAGTGCACTTGATTGATTTACTAAAGAATGATGCAAGTCCTTCCGCAGTCTTCAAAAATATTTTGCACTCAGGGATGCATTTCGCTGATTGTGAGAGCACCAAGTTCAATGTGTGTGCATAGCAGTGAATAAATGTGGCTTCAGGAACTCGTTCTCTAATTTTGGCCTGCACACCATTAAGGTCTGAAGCCATAACTGAAGCACCATCATATGTTTGAGCAACCAGCTTTTCAATACAGTTGTACATCCCCAATATGTAATCCGCCAAGTCTGTAGCCCGTTTGTCATCGCTCACATCGTCAACTCTCAAAAAAGCCTCGACTTCACTTTTAGCCACATAACGTAAAATCACAGAAATCTGTGCTTTGTTTATAACATCTGAAGTTTCGTCAACTTGCACCGCAACAAATGGGGCGGCATTTATCTCATCAATTTATTTTCGAATTACATCACTGACCGCTTCAATCAAATCGTTCTGTATTCTATTAGGTGTACCCCAAAAAAACTGTGGAAGTTGGCAAGTGTCTAGCTAACCACATATTTTTCAGCAAACGTGTACAATAACTCAACAGTTTCCACGATTACTTGGTTGTACTCTCATCATTGCCCCGAAATGCTAACTCCTGCTTTCCTAAGTAGCATGTTGCTCGAATGAGGTCCTTCAGAATCTCACGATTTTCTTCAACCTTAGCATTGTGTATGCTCACTTGTAGCGTTTGCTGCTCATTTAATGCCAGTTCTATCCTTGCGTTCCCAAACATTTTTAGGGTGATCTGGTGTTGGATGTGCACTGCTGATTTATCATGTTTGTTGAGGACATTGGTAAGGTTGTTGAGGTTGCAGAACCCACCATTTACCCAAGCGTTTTCACCGGTTGAAAAAAGCAGGCATGGGAAACAGTATAAACGGCTAGTCGCACCGCAGCCACACAGCCAGTCTCGACGATCATACCACTCCCGCTTGAATGACCTAATTATTTTTTTTACCTTTTCGCTGATGAAGATCAGGCAGATCAGGTGTTGGTCTTCCTCTCTGAATAATTTCCAGTTTTCCCTGAAAATCTTGGAAAATAGCTTTAGGTGATGTATGGCATCCATGTTTTTAGACATTATGCTAGCCAGCTTAATTCTGTGGAATTTGCAAAAAAAATGTACCTTACCCCTACCAGATTCGCTGACAATAATGACATAACGAAAAAATAGTAACATTTATTTATAAAAATATTTTAATTTGGCTTTACAGAAAAGGTTTTTAATGTAACTATATCACAGGGTAAGCACTGCGTGCCCTGCTTACCCTGACCGCACGTCACTGACAGCTGTACAACAATACTTTGTAGATGTAAATATGAAACCCACAGCATATGAAGTTGGAAGACTGGGGTCAAAGTTTAAGCTTGGTTTTTCTGCATCCTCACTGTCGTGGTCCTCAGTCTCCATCTCATCCTCCTCTTCTTCTTCATTTTCTGTAAGAATAATAGTCCAAATGACCATAAGAAAGCAAATATGTACTTTCTAACTTCAAATTGCCCCATTGTAAAACATAATTTCCTTAATCATTGCATTGACAAAAACATAACCTGTTGGACATGAAGATGCATTTGGAAGACAATCCCCTATGATCACACCAATACCAGAAAACCTAGCTTTGGCAAGCTATTACTAGAACTGACATGACTAGCAGCTGTGGATTAAATGACATTAGCATGCATTGTAGCTAGCTAACTAGACTGACTTGCCTAGTTAAAAGGTTAACTTTTTTTTTTTTTTTTTTTTTTAAAGCTAACTGGACAGTTTACTTAGTCTGTTGAAACAATCCCTAAGCTATCTATGTAACTAGCAATATATAACTCTTAATTATGAAACAAGCCATCAATCCGTCAAGATAAAAACTTGCTTCACTGCGACTGTGATTAAATGAGCTCATTATGCTGTCACATGAAGTGTTGCCTCGTTTCTTTCAATACAAAACAGATGTGTGCATAACAATGCTTTAAGGTCCTATTATGATTCAGTACAGTCTACCTCACAGCTGCCCATGTCCCTTAAAGTTGATGTGGTTGTTACTGACAAGATAGATAGATAGATAGATAGATAGATAGATAGATAGATAGATAGATAGATAGATAGATAGATAGATAGATAGATAGATAGATAGATAGATAGATAGATAGATAGATAGATAGATAGATAGATAGGTACTTTGTTGATCCCCCGGGGGGGAAATTTCATTGTCAAGCAGCTACAACAAAACACAGGGCAGGTGCAAAATGCCACAACGAAAGTACACAAAAGACAGATACACAGTACATGATACATAGAGCGGCAGTATGAAAAAGTATAGAAATACAAGATATCTGGAGTGCAAAAAAATAAAAGCTATAAAAAAAACATTGCATAGTATGGGTGGTTGGCTGAATATGTACACTATTCATTGGTGGATGTTGGATGGTTAACTATAATATACAGGTCGATGGCAGAGAAATACTTCAGTAGCTAAAAATGCGTATGATATGAGCGAGGATAATAATAGTTTACTTAATAGACAGACTGGGTAGATGAACAGGTAAGTGAAAATTTTGCATGGTTAAATTAGCTGTACAGTTAGGTATACAGTTATATTTACAGATAAGTGAATACTTGCATGGTTACAAACTGTACAGGTAAACGACAGGAAGAGATACTTTAATAGCTAAATGTGTGTATGATATCATTTGGGGTAATAGTAATTCCCTTAAAATACAGTCCTTAGTGCGCAGGGTTTAATTACAGACAACTGCACGTATTGCACATTCAATATACTAAAAGCAATGAGAAAAGGCGCATTGCGGAGCTCTTTAATCACCACTTCATTAGGTCAGGATTCCGATTTGACTCAGCCATGACTCCTAGGCCGTCCAACATTTCCTCATCTGCCACCCCTTCTAATGCAACTATGGCCGATGTTTCTACCTCTTTTTCCCCTGCCCCGCTACAAAGCTTTTCCCTGGAGGCAGTTACTGAATCCGAGGTACTAAAGGAGCTCCTGAAACTTGACCCCAAAAAAACATCTGGGTCAGATGGTTCAGACCCTTTCTTCTTTAAGGTTGCAGCCCCCATCATCGCCAAGCATATCTCCGACCTTAACCCGTCTCTCCTTTCTGAGGAGGTCACCATTGCTTGGAAGGCAGCCACGGTTCATCCTTTATTTAAAAGGAGGAGATCAAGCTGATCCTAACTGTTATAGGCCTATTTCTATGTTGCCCTGTTTATCAAAAGTGTTGGAAAAACTTGTCAATCAACTGACTGGCTTTCTTGATGTCCATAGCATTCTCTCTGGTATCTGCTCAAGTTATGGATGTGCCACTGCAACCTTAAAAGACCTCAATGTCACGATTGTCCTTGAGATACGCAACACCATGTATATGCAGATAGTCTTATACTCAGCTGGCCCCTCCCCGGAGTTTGTGTTAAATGCTCTACAACCAAGCTTTCTCTACCTTAACCTTGTTCTGAACACCTCCAAAACAAAGTGGTTTGGTAAGAAGAATGTACCTCTCCCCACAGGTGTGATTACTACCTCTGAGGGTTTAGAGCTTGAGGTAGTCACCTTATAAGTACTTGGGAGTATGGCTAGATGGTACACTGTCCTCTCAGCACAAAGCTGCACGTTAGAGTTAAATCTAGACTTGGTTTACTCAATCGTAATCGCTCCTCTTTCACCTCAGCTGCCAAACTAACCCTTATTCAGGTGACCATCCTACCCATGATAGATTACGGAGACAATTTATAGATGTTCTTTACCATTCAGCCATCAGATTTGCCACCAATGCTCCTTATAGGACACGTCACTGCACTCTATATACCCTGTCGCAAGACCCACTGGTTGACGCTTATTTATAAAACCCTTTGGCCTCACCACCCCCTATACGAGTTATCTAATGCAGCCCTCATCCTCCACCCGTTCTGCCAGTCACATTCTGTTAAAGGTCCCCAAAGCACACACATCCCTGGGTCGCTCGTCTTCAGTTCGCTGCAGCTAGCGACTGGAACGAGCTGCAACAAACTGGACAGTTTAATCACAATCTCTTCATTCAAAGACTCATTGACACTTACTGAGAGCTGCGGCTGATTTGTCATCTCTACCTTCTTGCTGTGCTGTTGTCGGTGCCCAGTGATGTTTGTACCATGTTTTGTGCCGCTGCCATGTTAGGTTGCTACCATGCTGTTTGTCAGGTGTTGCTGCCTTGGGTCTCGTCATGTATGTGTTGTCCTATATTTATAATAGTATTATTTTTAATCCCAGCCCGTCTTTTGGTAGACTGTCATAGTAAATAAGAATGTTAACTGACTTGCCTAGTTTAAAGGCTAAATAAAATAAATCCAATGCAATCAAAATTGAAGACACTTGTACCAGGTAAGAGTTGCAGCTGGTTGCCCATGTTGTTGATATTGTCGCCTCCATCCGGGTCGTTGGCCATTTCCTTGTTTACTTTTTCCCTGTAGTTTTGTATAGCAGGGTGTGCATCCAAAATGACAGTCGGCCCCAAGTGGACAGAGTTGGTATTTTCTTAGAAATATAAATTTTGGGGATTGGAATTAGTTTACACAACGTTAAGACATTTGTTTCCATTAGTTTGCCCCGATGTCCACTAGATAAAAGCTCCAAAACGGACCTTCCATTAATTTGATGTAAATTGTTTCCCACAGTACCATTAATCATGACGTTTGTGCAACTGACCAGGAAACATTGTTTTGGAGACACCACAATATTCTAAACTGGCCTGTTGCATATATCAGCTTGACCCCCCCCCCCATCAATAGAACCCAAAAGGCTACCCTTAAATACACTCAAGAACCTGAACCTCATACCATATTACTGCACACCCATTTCACTCTAGACGTAGATTTAGTTTGAATGTGAACCAAAGTGTGCTGCAACTGGGCTTCAAGAGTTGCCCCTGGTTCATTAGAAATATTCTAACAAGCAGTTGCCAACATGAGAATTTTACTCTGTCTAACGCAAGTGGAGCATGTGACTTGAAAGACAACCAAAACAATTAATAGGCAGCAATATGTAGTTTGTAAACCAAAGATTTATTATGGTCTTGACAAATCAGCTGTGCTGGGCAGATGGTAAAAGGCCAGAGTTCAGATTAATTCTCAAGTCTTCCTCGCCATTTTCCAGTAGTTGTCAGCCAGCGGCCATTTGCAGAGTAGAGGGCTGGGTAGCCGGGATCTGTCCTTTACTCCATTGCAATGTTGGCTTCAGACGACCACATTCAGATTTTGGAACATCATGGACTGCAGATTTAAATCACGAGGGAATCACAGCTGTAGGGTATGGGCCAGTCTACTTAGACCTCTGCCTCATCTTTCTCCTTTTACGCTTCAGCCTACAGACAAGGGTTTCAATGAGTGAACAGCGCTACATTACATGCCACAATATATACAGCCATGTGAGTTTAGATTGTTAAAAGCCTCTTCAATGAATGCCTCTACCCATGTCCTGTAATCAATTTAAAAAAGGTTACATTTACACCCAGGATTGAACTCAAGGAGCCTGAAATCGTGCTAAGTATGGTTCTCAAACACAACTACAGCCGATCTTGCACATACAGTATATTCTGAAAGTATTCAGAACTCGACTTTACACATTCTTACGTTATAGCCTTACACAATAAGCCATGACAAAGCAAAAACTGGTTTATAAATGTTTGCACTTGCTGCCACCACCATGCTTCACCGTAGGGATGGTGACAGGTTTCCTCCAGATGTGACACGTGGCATTTTTGTTTCTCATGTTCCAAAAGTCCTTTAGGTGCCTAAACTCCAAGCAGGCTCTCATGTGCCTCTTACTGAGTGGCTTCTGTCTGGCCATTACCATAAATGCCCGATTGTTGGGAGCGCTGCAGAAATGAGAGAATCTTCCAGGACAACCACCTCCACAGAGGAACTGTCAGTGACCATCGGTTTCTTGGTCAACTACCTGACCAAAGTCCTTCTCCCCCGATTGCTCAGTTTTGTCGGGTGGCCAGCTCTAAGAGCTTAGGTGGCTCAACTTATTCCATTTAAGAATTATTAAGGCCATAGTGTTCTTGGGTCCTTTTTGGTACCCTTACCCAGATCTGTGCCTCAACACAATTCCGTCGACCTCATGGCTTGTGCTATGACATCCTCTGTGGGACCATATATATAAAAAATTTACCTGTCAAAAGTTTTGGAATGTCACTCAGTCAAGGGTTTTTATTTGCATTATTATTTTTACATTATAAAAGTGAAGACAACTAACATTGAATCATTTAGTAACCAAAAAGTGCTAAACAAATATTGCATATTTGAGATTCTTCAAAATAGCCACCCTTTGCCTTGATAGCTTTGCACACTTAGCATTCTCTCAACCAGCTTCACCTGGAATGCTTTTCCGTCAGTCTTGAAGGAGTTCCCACATATGCTGAGCACCTGCTGGCTGCCTTTTCTTCACTGCAGTCCAACTCATCTCAAACGTTGGAACCAAAAGTCTCAAATTTGGACTTGAGACCAAAGGACAAATTTCTACCGGACTAACGTCCATTACCCGTGTTAGCAAGTCTTAGTGTCCTTTAGTATTGGTTTATTTTCACCAATTTGACCATGAAGGCCTGATTCACAGTCTCCTCTGAACAGCTGATGTCTTACTTGAACTCTGAAGCATTTATTTGTGATGCAATCTGAGGCTGGCAACTAATGAATTTATCCTCTGCAGCAGAGGTATTTCTGGGTCTTCCATTCCTGTGGCGGTCATCATGAAGCTGGTTGAGAGAATGCCATGTATGCAAAGCTGTCAACAAAGAAAAGGGTGGCTATTTGAAGAACCTCAAATATATTTTTATTTGCTTAACTTTGTTACTATAGGATTCCATGTGTTATTTATGTCCTAGTTGGGCAAATAAAGAAAAACTCTTGAATGAGTAATATTCCATACATATGATTTTCCAAATAATCAATTGAATTTACCACAGGTGGATTTCAATCAAGTTGTATACATTGAGGTTCAATGGAAACAGGATGCACAAGAGCTCAATTTGAAGTCTCATAGCAAAGGGTCTGAATACTTAAGGGTATAAGTTTATTAACTACATTTAAACAAATACCTAAAAACCCTTTTTGCTTTGTCATTATGGGGTATTGTGTGTAGATTGAGGAAATTATTAAATGTAATTTTAAAATAAGGCTGTAACGTAACAAAATGAGGAAGAAGTCGAAGGGTCTGAATACTTTCCGAATGCACTGCATGTCCATGTATCAATTGTTCTGTTCACACGAGGGAGTACCATGCTTGGCTAATGACAAAGCAACTGTACCATTCATATGCAACGCACAAAACAAGTCAATTAATCATTCTTACCTGCGCATACGCTTCTTCCTCCACTGTAAAAGAGTACAACAAGCTTTAGTCAAGTGATTTTTACCTAAACTTGTTTTGAATGTGGTAACAGCACAATGCTGACCTAAACATGAAATGAGAATATGGGTAACCTAGGGCTTGGCACCATGTGTCAAAACATTCCCAAACATGCAGCAACATTAAGGATGACACTGGATATCAGTAACATTTCACCGAATATGCCATTACTGCAGTGTACAAAAGACATGCCATTAGCTAGTGTTATTGTTTCATGAGCTGAAATGAACTAGCCAAGATATGTTTCATTAAAAAAAAAGCCATCCACCTGACAGGTGTGGCAAATCAAGAAATGTAAACAGCATGAACATTACAGGTGCAGCTTGTGCTGGGGACAATAAAAAGGCTACTAAATGTGCAGTTGTCTCAAACACCACAGATGTCTGTTTGAGGATGCTTGCAATTGGCATGCTGACTGCAGGAAAGTCCACCAGAGCCGTCATTTTAGAGACTGACACTATGTCCAACCAGACCACGTGTAACCATGCCTGCCCAGGACATTTATTTTATTTAACTAGGCAGGGCAGTTAACAAATTCTTATTTACAATGACGGCCTACCAAAAGGCAAAACACCTCCAGCAGGGATTGGGGCTGGGATCAAAAATATAGGACACAACACTACAGACCTAAATCAGCATAGCATGTCAGCAACACATGCAGGACTGTCTTGAGTCCAGCCACCCAGACAGCTGATGAAACTGAGTATTTCTGTCTGTAATAAAGTCCTTGTGGGGAAACTGATTAACTGGGCCAGGCTACCCAGTAAACTAAGAGATTTCATATTGGCTGCGCCCCTGTCCAGTCGACAAATCCAGATTCGGGCCTAATGAATGTATCCTTATGAACTGTAAGTCCGTAAAATGGTTGCATGTTAAGTTTAGATTTATGCTCTCATATACACACACAGCGCCACGGACGAGGCAAATTCTGTATTCCATTTTTTTAGAACTAACTCATGCGACAATAAAGACTTCACTCTACTAGTGCAATATTGTACAAAAGTTAAGTTATAAAATAAAGGAAGCTAGAGAACGGTTTGTCTAGCGTCAGGTAGCCAGCTAGCCACTGAGGAATAGTGACAATGAGCCAAACAAAAACCCGCCAATAAGAAAGTTGATGTTCATCAATTTACCTTAGCTCTCATTTTCTGGAGATGTGTCTGCAATAAAGTATTAAACAAAGTTGTTAGATGTCATGGATGGCAACAAATTATTTCAGATTAGCTTGGATTCATTTCAGGATGGCTTACCACTAAAGCGAGGACACCAACTTGAAAGAGGATGTGACGAAGAAAGGGGAGGGGCTTTATAGTGCAAACGCAAAACGAACGTCATATTCAATTGTCCCTTGCTCAGCTCAGTGGTTACTGGGAGATGTAGTCAGAAAGGGTTGAACGTAAACTTATATTTTATGTTGGAATTATGTACCTGTGCGCAGGTGTATTCAGGTATGTCTAGTTTGTCTACAACCGTGTAAGTCTATGGGTTCCGTTTGTAATAGAAAAATGGGGCAGACTTAAGCCATATGACTAACAAAATGGCCACAAGGACTATCTGCATTGACACTTTTATTTAGTATTTTTGTACTGATTCTATACACACTTTAAAAACGCACTCACACACACTGACACTCCAATTTACTCACACGAATTATACTTGTCACATGCACCGAATACAACAGGTTTAGACCTTACCATGAAATGCTTATTTACAAGCCGTTAAGCCCTTAACCAACAATTCATATTTTTATTTTTTTTAAATAAGAAAATATTTGCTACAAAAATAAATAATTAAACTAAAGTAAGAAAAAAAGTAACACAAGAAAATAACAATAACGAGGCTATGTACAGTTTAGTCGTAATAATTGAGATAATATGTACATGTACTGTAGGTAGGGGTCACTGGAGGTTGGTGGCTCCTTAATTGGGAAGGGACAACTCTTGGAAATGTCTGGAGCCCCTTGAGTATCCCCGCATATAGAGTACCACAGTGTGAGTCATAATATCCATAAAACCTAGCGGTCAAACAGGGAAATGGTTCCAATCACCTCTTCTGAGTCTGTAGGGGAGTTGCAACAATGGGACAATACTATTTCACGAAATTGGGGTAAAAAAATAAAAAATAAGGGTTGTGTTTAGTGTAGGCTTACCCTGTCGTGACATTTTGATAACCGTGTAAATCTCTCTAGGACAAGGTTACTTTTATCAATATATTTGTCTGTATTTACCCCCCAAAAATGAAATGCTAATAGCTGCGAATGTTGCTATCATACAAATGCCATGATGATCTGGACCTTGTCCTAGAGAGATTACTTTAAAAACTTTCCATCCATGTAAGTTTCCTTTAATATCTCAAGCAAATCAAAGACAGGTTCAAAAACAGTGGTTATTTTTCACCACACTAAACATTTGCAGTCCTCCTCACAGATATATAATCAAAAACCTCTGATCATAGTGAAACTGAATGGTCCCTGCCCCCACAGATCATATATTATTTTAATCTGTGCCTAATACAGTCCATGAGTTGTGCTCTGATGGTAGAATTGTGTTCCATTTTGTTTCATACAGCAAATGCATCAATAGAATATTGGAAATTCTAAAAAAGTATAAAAACAAGGCACTGGTACTATAAAAGTTTATTGAATGTTTTCACGAAATTAAAACAAACAAAAACACAGGGGATATGTATGTTGACTTACATTAACTCTTCGTGCAGGTCTGAACTGACCACATTAGGCTGCATGGGGAGGTTATTTCGATGGCTGTCTTAAAAAAATGTATGCAATTACATAAAAAATGTGGGCAACATGATCACAGAAAAGTAGGTTAACTAATTACCTCCTTTCCTGTCACTAAAATTATTCTACTACAACTGTTATCAATTTAGCTTTTTCTCCAGATAATGACATATAATTATCTCCAGATAATGACCGAGCAGAATAATGGGTTTGCATAAAATATGATTTCAAGCAGTTCTGAATGAAGACACGGTTTAAAAGCTCCACTAAAAAGTTTATTATGTTGGTAGATGTTGGTAGGTTGATAAAAATGAGTTATCATTGAAAATAAAAACAGATTTCTAAAATTGACTGAAATCA
Organism: Thymallus thymallus; assembly: GCA_023634145.1. NCBI lineage: Eukaryota > Metazoa > Chordata > Actinopteri > Salmoniformes > Salmonidae > Thymallus > Thymallus thymallus. Next base: position 20,816,904 of record CM042410.1, on the reverse strand, counting down.
GCGCACCGTTCCCTAAAAAAATCCCCTACCAGGAAAGAGGGGGTGGCAGTAAGTGTAGCAGGTTTTTTTCCCTCGTAACCAACTATTCAGGTGTTGGTGCAAGAATTCTGTGCTCTAACCATTAAATTCTGTCATGTTTGAATATTTATAACACTTTAACCAAATAGGATTCTAGGCCAAAAGATTTTAGTGGCTTACTCAGTCTCCTTCATGTACAATGAAAGTACCAAGTCATCTTATCAGGTTTTGGAATTATTACAAAGTGTGACTGGCACCCCAACATTATTTCACAACAAATATCGTCCAGTTTAAATGACTTAAAACAAAACTTCCTTTATTTACATTTTTAATTTAGAACGTTTATAAGACTTCACCTATAGATGGCCACATTTCTGAAGTCAGGTAGTTATATCACCTAACGATAAGGTGTAAAAATCACAATCAATCATATTCAAAAAATGTGTTTCCCCAATCTCATATTCCACTTAAGTATCAATGGCAAATATAATATGAGATCTATCAGATGTATTCAATGGGCCAAATGCTAGAAAAGGGCATGAGGGTCAAAAAGAGCTAACAGTTGGGGAAGATTTAGATTAACATTTTAAGTTTCCATTCATTGGGGTGTGTGTGTATGCATGTGTCAGAAGACGGGTAGCCATCTACTCTGCCGCCTTGTTGCTCTCCTCAGTTGGCTGTCCAGTAGCAGTGTCCACTGTCTTGGAGGCCTAGGAGAGAGGAAGGAGGGCACCGATAAGAATGGCTAGAACAAACAGAATTTATTGACTTAATTCGTTTTTTTATATAAAATACCTTCTTTTTCTTCTTCTTCTGTGTTTTGCGACTGGCTGAGCTCTGTAGTAGAGTCTGGGTGAGAGAGAGGGATTATTTGTTGTCAATCAAGATATTTATCAGTGGAAGACAGCCACAACAGAGCTGGCAAGTGTGGAAATAGACTGATCAAAACCTCAGATGCCATCTCACCGTTCTCTTATGGAGTTACTTAGTTTAGGCTCTGAGGTGCAAACCCCTGTTCATTAATAGTTATTAATGTAATACGAGTGGTGAAGAGCCTTTCAGGTTGCCTGCGACTGTGGGCTGGGAACCCTACTTACCCTCAGCTCTGTGTCCTGCACCTCGTGCTCTGACTTGTAGAGCTCTGGCTCAAAAGGTCCGCTGGTGATTCTATGGGGGCCATTGGCCATCAGCAGCACTGTGAACTTAAACTGGGCCACAAACTCTCCTGAGAGACAGAGAGAGATAATTAGACAAGTAACTTGAAACAGAAGGAAAGAGCATTGAGGATTGGAAATGACAGACGCAGAGACTTACCCTCCTTCTCGTTGAGCACACTGAAAGGCTGTAGCAGCTCGTGTTTGGCACACTCCACCACGCCCAGGCGGGCTTTGGCCTCATCCTCAAACGCCCTGAGAGGAAAGGAACAGGACAGATCCGTTAGCTGAGGAGGTCTCCAACAGACATTCAAAGCACCTGACTCACAGCATTAGAGATGGTTGATGGAAAAAAATAAGTCTGTTATGGTAAGAGTATGGTCTTAATATGGGGTTGGTTATAACATCTTTGACACTTATGTGCTTCCATTTGGTATCCTACCTGAGAGTGAAGGGCATGGCGTCGAAGCGTCGCTCCACCTCACTGAAGAACATGCGGGAGGTTTTCATCTTCAGCCCGTACTGCTTACTGGGGTCCCTCTTGTAAATGGTGGTCCTCTGGCCTCCATCCCTGGCCTGGGCAGGGGACAGTCACATTTAGCCAGGTAAGAAATGTATAGAAAAAAGATTAGTATGGGGCTTCTCCCTCTCTCTTACCTTCCCTTCACCAGTGCTGATCAGCACATCCACAGCGTAGACCTCATGCACCTCAAACTCCGCCTTCTCATGGTCCTTCCTGCAGACGGCATCAACAGTAGCCAATCAGAGTAACTCACATAACTCAAAGTTTCAGTTATCATTCAGTCAGTGTCCTGCTGTCTGCCTTTGTTGTATTGCACTTCGTCAAAGCACTATTCTCTACACATGTTCAAGCATTTGGACATTAATGTACCTTTGCTGGTCTGTGGGGTTCTGAATGATGGTTTTCTCTCCATCGATGATGTGCTGCTTCAGCTGATGAGATAGCATACCTTAAACAGAAAGGTACAAAAAAAAAACATTGCAATGTTTATCTCCTTACATTTGACTGTAGTCACACAACAGTAAACTTCATACATTAAAGGACACAAGGAGTCCCAGGTGGACTTGGGACTCCTTGCTGTCCCAAGTCCACCTGGTCGTGCTGCTGCACCAGTTTCAACTCTTCTGCCTGCTGTTATGGAACCCTGACCTGTTCACCAGATGTGCCACTTTGTCCCAAACCTTCTGTTTTCAACTCTCTACCTCTACCGCACCCGCTATTTCAACATCTAAATGCCCGGCTATGAAAAGCCGAGTGACATTTACTCCTGATGTACTTACCTGTTGCAACCACTATGATTATTATTTGACCCTGCTGGTAATCTATGAACGTTTCAACATCTTGGAGAAAGATCTGGCCTTAATGGCCATGAATTGTCATAATCTCCAACCGGCAGTGTCAGAAGGGTACTGGGCACCCCTCAGAGCCTGGTTCCTCTCTAGGTTTCTTTCTAAGTTTTTGCCTTTCTAGGGGGTTTTCCTAGCCACGTGCTTTTGCATTGCTTGCTGTTTGGAGTTTTAGGCTGGGTTTCTGTATAGCACTTTGTGACATTGGTTGATGTAAAAAAAAATATATATATATTTGATTGATTGATTGATTCACTATCGTAGACCCATGAATCAGAGTCAACTTAACTAGAGAAGGCACTTACCCTCGATGGCAGTGCATTTGAATGACTGAGCAATCTTGTTCCATGCCTCCGTCACCTTTGAGTTCTGGTTGCCAGGCTTGACAAGGCGTAGGGCTGCCTCCGCACACATGTGAGCTGCATTGATCACATCAGCTTTCTTCCCCGTCACTGGAGCCTCCTACATGTACAGGGCAGAGGTGGGGTGAGAAACTTTGGGAGCTTTAAGCCCGTTGCGATGAGGGATCAAAAACTCCAAGTCATAAGGTACATACCTTAGTAGCTCCCACAACAAAGCTATGAGCTACATTCGAGATGAAGCCGTCAACATGGACTCCAAGATCACTGAAGAAAAAGGATACAGAGATGGAAAGGAAAAGGAGGAGAGATGGACATGTGATAAGTCATGAGGAAAATAGAAGTGCATCAGACATTCAGAATTCTTTCTGCCAACCAGTGTCTGATAAATATTATCTACAGTGCCTTCAGAAAGTATTCATACCCCACGTTGTTGTATTACAGCCTGAATAGGTGCTTCTAAAAAGTATTGACTCAGGGGTGTGAATACTTATGTAAATGAGATATTTCTGTATTTCATTTTCAATACATTGAAACATTTCTAAAAACATGTTTTCACTTTGTCATTATGGGGTATTGTGTGTAAATGGGTGAGATAAAAAAAATTAAAATCCATTTGGAATTGTAACACAAACTGTGGAATAAGTCAAGGAGTATGAATACTTCCTGAAGGCACTGTGTAATTGTGTAAAAGGACTAGATGAGATGATTATTTCAATTTAGGCAGAGACAAAATGTCAGTCATGTTGTGCTTCCAAAGATCATATGGGAAAGAAGTCTCAACATAAAATACAATAATTAAAATATGAAATAATTGAATGTGTGTGATTATATTACAGTGAGTGAGGAGATGCTCTGAGGGTAAGTTTTGTTATTGGTTTGTTCATGTTCACCTACAACAATACTGCAGGGCGCTAAATGTATCCCAAAGACAGCAACACTAGCAATTTCATTGTCATGGTGGAAGGACACACCCAGGATTTTGTTATAGTAATGAAAAAGGTTACTTTTCAACAGATTCTAACAGGACACATCCCTACAGTACCACAGCACAAGCTGGCATTTAACCATCTAGTTGGCTCTTAAACACATAACACTCACAATATTCCAAACAGTGACATCCTTATATATTGACAGAAAACAGGAAAGATAGGGTCAGAGAGATGAAGACAAAAGTGACAATCCAACAACAAAGATGAAGAGGCTTGTTCAACTATGCAATGGCCATAATGACAATTGAACACCAATGCCAGATGAACAAGACATGTAATCCAATCCTTACTTATCATATGCGACATGACAGACATAAGGCACACATAGACATAAAGGGAGACGAGACCTAACAGAAAATACAAGCCAACAGCCAAGCATCAGACGCATGAGAACACAGCACACAAGATGACAGACGAGAGAGGGGAAAGACGACACACTTGGGAGACACACAGAGTGAGGGGGGCCACGTTACTGTCGATGGAGGTTCCTACATTTTGACCAGGTCCCCATCTTTAAGTGTGTAGTCAGGGTCACTCTTCAGGGGAGAGAAGTGGCAAACACAGTTATTGACTGAGACGCTGGTGGGGAAGGCAATGCCTGGAAGAGGGAAGAGAGAACCACCAAATCTTTAATTGAAAATAATCTGTGGTGTTTGTGAGAGAGACCTGACTGATGTCAAATAATGTCCCTCTTTTTGTCCCATATCACTCTTCATACTTCTGTCATCTCACTGGCATATTCAATGACCCATCCCATGTTCATGCCCATTGTGAATGTGTAGCATGGACACATGCAGACTCCTGCCACAGGCTGAACTGATCAGGTGGTGTTTCTAATTTGGAGACAGTAAGACAACATACTGTCCCACTCACGAGAGCAACCATGGCTTTGAACAACCTACCTTACATAAACAGCTATGGGAGACAGTCTTATCAATACAGTAAATAGCCCAATTTGTCTTGCAACTCTCCCCTCAACCAAGGCCCCTCACCTTTCTTCAAGTCTTTCTCCTTCCTGAAGACCTTGCCAGTCTCGGCCATGATATGGGCATCTCCCTTCTCACACAGGCTGACCACAGACACCCCTGACTTGGCCGCCTCAATCACCACACGCAGAGCCTCTGGATAACAGGAGAGGGCGGTCAGAGGAATAGGAGGTGGAGAGGTATCAGACAAACATGAGGTCAAAAAGATTATGGAGAGAGTAGAAGTGAAACCAAAGATAGATGTCATCATTACATTCAATAGCACCATATGCGTTCTCTATGAATAAGACTATCCGTTATGGTTGTATTATGTCATGATGAATCAGCAGCCATTTAACTGGTTTCAATGTCAGCCAAATATACAGTGCCTTAAGAAAGTATTCATACCCCTTGACCTTTTCCACATTTTGTTGTGTTACAGCCTGAATTATTATTTTTTATTTACTAAATTGAGATGTGTCACTGTACTACACACAATACCCCATAATGTAAAAGTGGAATTAAGTTAAACATATTTACAAATTCATAAAAAATGAAAAGCTGAAATGTCTTGAGTCAACAAGTATTAAATTGTTATGGCAAGCCTAAATAAGTTCAGAATAAAAACAAATGTGCTTAACAAGTCACACAAGTTATATGGACTCACTGTGTGTAATATTGTTAACCATGATTTTTGAATGACTACCTCATCTCTGTACTCCGCACATACAATTATCTGGTCCCTCAGTCAAGCAGTGAATTTTAAAAACAGACTCAAAAACCAGGGAGGTTTTCCAATGCCTCGCAAATAAAAGCACCTATTGGTAGATGGGTACATTTTTTTTTTTTTTAAATACATAAAAAGAAGCAGACATTGAATATCCCTTTAAGCATGGTGAAGTTATTAATTACACTTTGGATGGTGTTTCAATACACCCAGTCACTACAAAGACACAAGTGTCTTTCCTAACTCAGTTGCCAGAGAGGAAACCACTCAGAGGATTCACCATGAGGGTAATGGTGACTTTAAAACAGTTACAGAGATGAATGGCTGTGATAGAAGAAATCCATCCTCAGTTCAACACAGTGCATTAGTCAACAACACTAACCTAAATGACAGAGTGAAAAGAAGGAAGCCTGTACATAATACAAAATATTCAAAAATATACATCCTGTTTGCAATAAGGCGCTAAAGTAAAACTGCAAGAAATGTGGCAAAGAAATGTACTTTATGTCCTGAATACAAAGTGTTATGTTTGGGGGATATCACTGAGTACCACTCTTCATATTTTCAAGCATGGTGGTGGCTGTATCATGTTATGGGTATGCTTGTCATCGGTAAGGACTAGGGAGTTTTTTTTAGGATAAAAAGAAAATGGAATAACTAAGCACAGGCAAAATCCCAGAGGAAAACCTGGTTCTGTCTGCTTTCCAACAGACACTGGGGAGACATTCACCTTTCAGCAGGACAATAACATAAAACACAAGGCCAAATATACACTGGAGTTTCTTACCAAGACAACATTGAATGTTCCGGAGTGACTTAATTACCGTTTTGACATAAAATCTACGGCAAGACTTGAAAATGGCTGTCTAGCAATTATCAACAACCTACCTGACAGAGCTTGAACTCTTTTTTAAAGAATATTGTGCAAATATTGTACAATACAGGTGTGCAAAGCTCTTACCCAGAAAGACTCACAGCTGCCAAAGGTGATGTATTGACTCAGGGGTGTGAATACTTATGTTAATTATTTTTTATGAATTTAATTTGCAACAATTTCAAAAAACATGTTTTTACTTTGTCATTATGAGGTATTGTGTGTAGACAGGTGATCAAAAAAAACACATTTTATCAATTTTGAATTCAGGCTGTAAACAACAAAATGTGGAATAAGTCAAGGGTTATGAATACTTTCTGAAGGTATTTTTTTTGTACAGACAACAATGTTGTTGATCCATCCTCAGTTGTTTTCTCCCATTACAGCCATTTAACTCTAACGGTTTTAAAATCACCAATGGCCTCAAGGTGAAAACCCTGAGCGGCAACGGAGTTAGGACTGTATCTTTGTAGCGTAATAAATAACTTCACCATGCTCAAAGGGATATTCAGAGTCGGCTAATAGGTGCCTTTTTTGTGGTTGTATCTGTGCTTGAAACTCACTACTTGAATGAGGGTCCTTACACATAACTTGTATGTGTGGGTTACAGAGATGGTTAATATATATATTTTTTAATCATGTTAAACACTACTATTGCAAACAGAGTGAGTCCATGCAACATAGGCTATGTGACTTGTTAAGCAAATATTTACTCCTGAAATATTGAATACATAGGTTTGTAATAACAAAGGGGTTGAATACTTATTGACTCAAGACATTTCAGCTTTAACATTTTTTTATTACATTTGTAAAACTGTCTAATAACAAAATTCCATTGGCATTGTGGGGTATTGTGTAGAGATCAGTGGCAAAATCTCAATTTAATAAAATGTTCAATTCAGTCTAACACCAAAATGTGGAAAAGGTCAAGGGGTGTGAATACTTTCTGAAGGCACGGTAGCTAACAGTAACGTTATATCGTTTGACCTAAATGTCACTTCACTTGGAACAAGTAGCTAAATGTTAAATACCTTCCTACCTAACGATAACTCTCTCACACACACCTGGCTAACTCTCAAACTGTTGTTCCAATGACTCTGTTAGTCAGGCAACTTCATATAGTTACAATTTGGGTGGTTTACATAGAAACAAACGCAGTTAGACATATCCCCAAACCGTGAACTAACTAGTTAGCTATGATTTAGATAACTAACAAATAAATTGGTTAGTTAGCTTGCTAAACTCGTTAACTAGTTGTCTGATATAACGTTAACTAACAGTTAGCGTACGTTCTTGACAAAATAACCATGTTAACATACGTTGTTCACAAAATAACGTTGAAGTGAAGTCAACTTGCTAGCACTAACAGTTACTAGACAACTAGGACTGGGCCCCATTTCCATTCCACACGTCTCTAAACTGCGACTAGCATGTCAAAGCACATGGCTGTTGGACTGTGCCTTCTCATTGATTGGGCTTGTTCGACATTACAGCCGACAGTGCATGCGACTGACTGATCTACATATCACCTTGCATCATAAATAACGACTTATTGTTATTATTTGTAGATCAGTCAGTCACGATTTACCCATAATACATTCCCTGTTTTAATGCTCTCGAACACGGCCATTGGTATGTGCCTACCTGTTCTGGTGACTACACTGTCACTGCGGGATGTGTGTAAACGAAAGGCCGACAAGACTAATAGGTCACCTAATTTCAAGTCACTCCGATCGGACACTTACGGTTGGCGATGTCACCTCCCATTTTGTACTTGGTTACAACCAAGTCCTCCGCGATGGTCTGTTCTTGTTCTTCGTTGTCAGACATCTTGACAGCGACTCTCTTTACAACACTTTTCCCGATGTGTCAAGACCGAAACACATCCAAAGCTCCACTCCGCTGCTCAAGCCCGGCCTCCTCGCCCCAGATTCTGCTCACACCTTCTTGCTACGTAAGAAAAAAACGTCACAACAACCATGCCGCCAAGATGGGAAGTGAAGCTTCATGGTTTAGATTGTAGTTTTTAATCCCCTTCAATTTACTATAACTATACACATAGCACCACATAATAAACTACATTTCACATATTCATCTACATCCACAACATGGGTTGTCTTTTTTTTGTATTGGCGCTGTGGCTAAACAGCATTTTTGCTGCGAGAAAAACATGTTGAGAGGTTCTAGTCATTACTGGCTTAAGTGGTAAATACTGTAAATATTGTGCAAAATGTGGGTAGCAAATCATCATCATAATCATCATATTCTCCGGGTGACTCTGGAGGATTCCATGCTCTGGAGAAGAGTCCTTTAGATACAGACAGAAAATTATTAGGTGATTATCCTCAATCCAGACTACACTGATCACTCAGACTCAGACTGGTGTTGAGCTCTGGTAATCTGCTCAAACCAACTGCAATGAAGACTACATTATGTCCTCCTAATAAATAACAATCATATACATTCTTCAAAGATTTTTATTATTTAAAAAAAAGCTAAATAATATCACTAAAAGGTTACATTAACATATTCAAAACCTGAATATACCATAGACAAAGGACATTGTACAAATACACTTATTGTTCTTATAAGTAAACACAAATAAAAAAGCTTTTAATCTGGTCATTTCATTTAGTGCATCCCACACTCATAGTGCCTTCCATTTACAGTTGAAGTTGGAAGTTTACATACACTTAGGTTGAAGTCATTAAAACTAATTTTTCAACCACTCCACAGATTTCATGTTAACAAACTATAGTTTTGACAAGTCGGTTAGGACATCTACTTTGTGCATGACACAAGTAATTCTTCCAACAATTGTTTACAAAAAGATTATTTCACTGATAATCCACTATATCACAATTCCAGTGGGTCAGAAATCTTCTGATAGGCTAATTGACATAATTTGAGTCAATTGGAGGTGTACCTGTGGATGTATTTCAAGGCCTACCTTCAAACTCAGTGCCTCTTTGCTAGACATCATGGGAAATCAAATGAAATCTGCAAAGACCTCAGACATTTTTTTGTAGACCTCCACAAGTCTGGTTCATCCTTGGGAGCAATTTCCAAATGCCTGAAGGTGCCACGTTCATCTGTACAAACAATAGTACACAAGTATAAACACCATGGGACCACGCAGACGTCATACCGCTCAGGAAGGAGACGTGTTCTGTCTTCTGGAGATGAACATACTTTGGTGCGCAGAGTGCAAATCAATCCCAGAACAACAGCAAAGGACCTTGTGAAGATGCTGGAGGAAACAGGTACAAAAGTATCTATATCCACAGTAAAACGAGTCCTATATCGACAAAACCTGAAAGGCTGCTCAGCAACGAAGAAGACACCACTCCAAAACCGCCATAAAAAAGCCAGACTACGGTTTGCAACTGCACCATCGTTATTTTTGGAGGAAAAAGGGGGAGGCTTGCAAGCCGAAGAACTCCATCCCAACCGCGAAGCACGGGGGTGGCAGCATCATGTTGTGGTGGTCCTTGCTGCAGGAGGGACTGGTGCACTTCACAAAATAGATGGCATCATGAGGAAGGAAAATTATGTGGATATATTAAAGCAACATCTCAAGACATCAGTCAGGAAGTTCAAGCTTGGTCACACAAGGGTCTTCCAAATGGACAATGACCCCAAGCATACTTCCAAAGTTGTGGCAAAATGGCGTAAGGACAACAAAGTCAAGGTATTGGAGTGGCCATCACAAAGCCATGACCTCAATCATATAAAGAATTTGTGGGAAGAACTGAAAAAGCGTGTGCGAGCAAGGAGGCCTACAAACCTGACTCAGTTACACCAGTTCAGTCAGAAAGAAAAGGCCAAAATTCACCCAACTTATTATGGGAAGCTTGTGGAAGGCTACCCAAAGCGTTTGACCCAAGTTAAACAATTTAAAGGAAATGCTACCAAATACTAATTGAGTGTATGTAAACCTCTGACCCACTGGGAATGTGATGAATGAAATAAAAGCTGAAATAAATAATTCTCTCTACTATTATTCTGACATTTCACATTCTTAAAATTAAGTGGTGATCCTAAATGACCTAAGACATGTATTTTGTACTAGGATTAAATGTCAAGAATTGTGAAAAACTGAGTTTAAATGTATTTGGCTAAGGTGTAAGTAAACTTCCAACCTCAACTGTATAATACAGAAAGAAAACATCCCAAAGCTTATGTTATTATGGATAAAAACATCAATGTAAATCTGTAACAGACACATTAAAGATACAAACATGGCACATAGTTTTTATATTTGTATGGCTTTGAATGGCTTTCTCCCCTCCCCTGGTCCTTCATTGATTTAAATTGGCATGGAAGAGCTACAGAGGCTATCCTCTTCAATGCCAATGTGGGAGGTCCACTTCCCTACGTGCTCACAGCGTTAAGCTTCAGGAACACCCTGCTCTGCCAGTAGTCTGGATTGTCAAAGGAGTGATCTCCACCGCTAGGCTCCCCCACCCCTACCCTTGCACACACTTTTACAAATGCCCTCATCCCTGTGCGCTGACCCCCCATGCCTCCCACTGCGCCTTCAACTTCTCTCTGAAAATTCTCGTACTCCACTGGGTCCCCAGCTCCAGGGGCGGCCAGGGAATCCATGTCCTCATACTCATCCACCTCTCCCTCTCCTCCTCCTTGCATCCTCAGCCCCTCCCTGCCTCGCAGAGCCTGCCGCAGCTTGGGCTGCCCGTTAGTGTACTGATAGTCGTCCTCTTCTACGTATTCTTCTACGTATTCGTCATCCTCCTCTTCCTCCACCTCTCTCTCGCCTCTCATACGCTGTTTAGGCGTAGCTCCAGGATGAGGGACATCTTGTGGTAGGGGATTGTCTGGGCTTTCACTAGCCTCTGGTCCAACACTTCGAATGTCCATGTACTTGTATTCCACATCACCAGAGCCCAGTTCCTCTGTATTGTCTGAATCAGAGTTGAGGGCAGGGAATTCATAGTCCTGGTGTTCTTCATTTTTGTTTTGGCCTCCCCTGTTCTCCCCAGTTGATGTCCTGTACCCTGTGCACTTTGTGTACTCTGTGTCCAGCACAGAAGAGCGTTGCCTCTTGTTCATCTTCAGCCGCTGTGGGCCATCTTTGGAATGTCCAGGTTGCTGCCTGGGGGAGAGACACATCATGCACGCCTGTATGTTCATGTACTCATATTCCTCACAGGCACTGTCATGGTCCTCCAATGGATATGAGGGGACCTTGGACGTCCTCCCGTGAGGCAAGGTGACCTGGGAGATAGACAGTAGGGTCTCTGTGGAGAAGAGTGACAAGAGAAAAAGGAGTGAGTAAGGTGATCTAGAGATCTGAAATGATCTGAGTACTCTTGCATTTAATACTGACATTCATATACTCAGAGTTATAACAAGGACCATGCAACCATCCCCAAACACATGTCATGCAAAAACATACATTATTTTTATATGGCTTAATGAACATTCATAAATGCAAAGATAGATGTTTCTATGCATATTGTGTGGTATGTTTGTTTGCGTAATCTATCTATGATATATCACCTTTCTCTGGGCTGTCACCCAGTCCGGGGAGCATGTATCCGCTTTGGTCCCTCTCCCCCTCTGTGTCAGGGGAGGGCGGCCCCCCCGACATGCTGTCCCTCTGGGACATGTAGGCACTGTCCTCACGATGCCGCTTCCTCCGCATGCTGCCAGCCCATAAAAAGTCTTCGCTCATCTCCAGCTCCACCACCGTGCCCCGCCCTTCGGAACTCTCTGACATAGTGCGGGCGGAATTGAGGCGAGAGCGGGATGCTGAAGGCCACACCATCTACACAGGGGAATATGGGATAAAATGCAATATGAGTGATCAACCCTATAGGATTGATATAGGGAGGAAGATGTGTTAGCATGTTCATGTTTTCAGTAGGTTAGTCTGCAAAATGGTCATGGTCCATCTCCAGTGACTGACCTGAGGGTTATCCAGTCCTGGGGTCATAGGCAGGTATCCAGCCTGACTGCTGTGAACACCCTGAGGGGAATACAGAAATGGGACAGGACAGGATGGGGATTAGAAGAAAACAGGGTAACCAAAAGGTGGTTCGATCTGCCCATGTTACAAAGATACAGGCTGGGGGTTTTCCTGGTTAGGTCACATGGTCTGGAAAAACTCCTGGCTCCTTAAATAGTGTCTGAATATGGAGAGATGCTTCATATGAGCCCTCACCCTGTGAATGTCCATTCGTGAAAGTCGCGAGAGACTCGAGAGACTCCTGGCCTGTGACTGGTAAAAAGGGGGTGTGCCGTCCCCTAGTCTCTTCTCATCCTGGTCCTCCTGACCTGCCTCCATGTCATCCAGCTTCGTGCCTCGCTGGTGAGACACATCTGAGGGAGAATCCGACGGGGTGCATTCCTCCTGGTGGAATGCAACTTCAGTCATCATCATCATCATTTTCATCATCATATTCTCCAACAACATCATTATTATCCTCATGAGCAGACATTTGGTTTGGATGAACAAGAGTGTGACTGTCAAGTAAACGGCACAGTCTTTGGACTGTAATGACTGGCATTTGGGAGTGGACTTAAAAAAACACATTCTTAGCATATTTATTTTGTATGGCTACTGATAACTGATTTCTCCCAGGTGTGGCATTTTGTCTTACCTTGATCACAAGGTACCTCTGTGGATCCCTGGCCATTCTGGTAAACTCATTGGCCAGTTCCTTGAAGGTGGGACGGACATTCTCGTCAATCATCCAGCCTGTAAATTATGATAATGCCACGTGAGTCCCATTGTTGTTTGTGCATTCTTTATCAATATTCCTCAAGAAACCAACACTCGACTCATCTGACGTCAAACACTATAGACCTGTATCCCTTCTTTCTTTTCTTTCCAAAACACTTGAACGTGTTGTCTCTGACCAACTCTCTCGTTAGCTCTCTCAGAATGATCTTCTTGACCCTAACCAGTCAGGCTTCAAGACGGGTCTCTTTGTCACAGAGGCTCTCCGCATTGCCAAAGCGGACTCTCTCTGTTCTCATCCTCCTGGATCTATCCGCTGCCTTCGACACCGTGAACCATCAGACCCTCTCAGGTGCATCCTACCTGGCAGGCCGCCCCTACCAGGTGACGTGGAGAGGATCTGTGTCAGCACCACGTACTCTCACTACTGGTGTTACCCAGGGCTCGGTTCAAGGCCCTCTCCTCTTCTCTCTATACACCAAGTCACTCGGCTCCGTCATATCCTCACATGGTCTCTCCTATCATTGCTATGTTGATTACACTCAAAAAAAATTCTCCTTCCCCCCTTCTGACACCCAGGTGGCGACACGCATCTCTGCGTGCCTGGCAGATATCTCAACTTGGATGTCGGCCCACCACCTCAAGCTCAACCTCGACAAGACGGAACTGCTCTTCCTCCCTAGGAAGGCCTGCCCACTCAAAGACCTCTCCATCAAGGTTGACAACTCCACAGTGTCGCCCTCTCAGAGTGCAAAGAACCTTGGCATGACCCTGGACAACACCCTGTCATTCTCTCTCTGCAAACATCCAGCATTGACCTGTTCCTGCAGGTTCATGCTCTACAACATCCGTAGAGTATGACCCTACCTCACACAGGAAGCGGCACAGGTCCTAATCCAGGCACTTGTCCTCTCCTGTCTGGACTTCTGCAACTCGCTGTTGTCTGGGCCATCAAACCCCTGCAACTTATCCAGAATGCTGCAGCCCACCTGGTTTTCAACCTTCCCAAGTTCTCTCATGTCACCCCGCTCCTCCACACACTCCATTTGCTTGCAGTTGAAGCTCGCAACCACTACAATACCATGGTGCTTACCTACGGACCAGCAAGAGGAACTGCCCCTCCCTACCTTCAGGAAAACCCTATACCCAACCTGAGAACTCCGTTCTGCCACCTCAGGTCTCTTGGCCCTCCCACCCCTCTTGGCCCAGTCCAAGCTCTTCTCCGTCCTGGCACCCCAATGGTGGAACCACCTTCCCCCTGAAGCTAGGACAGCAGAGTCCCTGCCCATCTTCCAAAAACATCTGAAATCCTCTTCAAAGAGTCTTAAATAATCGTCCTCCTCACCTCGAAGGCTGAACCCTCCTAAGTTTCTCTCTAATGTTTTCTAATCATTTGCACTTGTTTTGGTACACCTAATTCTAATTGGAGCCATTTTATGTGATGGTAAAGGTAGGGGTGTACTAACTTTTTCCCCATAAGGAAAAGGCATTTTTGTTTATTTTAATTGCATAACATTTTCAACAGTTTTTTTTTGTGTGATTTGTTAAATTGGGTAACCTTTATCTGTCAATAGTGTTGAAATGGGGGGGTGTACTTACTTTTTCACATGACTGTATATTGGTATTAAGGGTGAAGGAGAGAGGGTGGTCACTCACATTTGACCATGACCATGTAGACATCTATGGTGCAGATGGGTGGCTGGGAGAGGCGCTCGCCCTTCTCCAGCAGGTCTGGCACTTCCTGTGGACGCATAGTCGAGTAGGGCTCCGCCCCGTATGACATCATCTCCCACACTGTCACTCCTGCAAGACGGAGAAATACTGTATAATATACACTGTAAAATCATGGTAACTCAACATTCACATACACGCAAGTACTTTCAACTTACTTACCGTTGATATAAAAGTCTATAAAAGCACATGAACCCCCCCCCCCCCACACACACACACACACAGTGACTCACCATAGCTCCAAACATCACTTTGATGTGTGTATCTGCGGAACAAGATGCTCTCCAGAGCCATCCATTTAATGGCCGTCTGTGGTGAGAGAGACAAGACAGGGAACTATGTCACCATGAATTACAACCAGTTCAAAGCCTGTGGCCACTGGAAAAAACATATATTAGTTAGTGTTCATGGCAGCAATACAAAACATGTATAGAAACAGGGCATGTATCTAGTCAACTTCTCACTTAAGACAAATTACAGATTCTTCTGGACAATTTTGAGCAGAAGATAAATAGTAGACGGGGACATTCTCCATGGCTAGTTTTTCCGGACCATATGACCTAACCAGGAAGCCAACACACCTTCACCTCATTGTAGAAGTACTTTTTGTTGTCTGGGTAGAGCAGGTCTGTGATGCCGTAGTCAGAGATCTGGACCATGTAGTCACTCTTCAGGAGCACGTTACGGGCTGCCAGGTTTCTGTGGACCATCCTGTGTTCCTCCAGATAGTACATACCCTGACAGGGGAGAGCACACACACCTCGTTCACATACACAATCACACACACACACCTTTATCACATACACACCATCACACACACTTCTGTCATATACAGTGCCTTCAGAAAGTATTCACACACTTGACATTTTACGCATTTTGTTAAGTTACAAAGTGGGATTAAAATGTATTTAATTGTCCTTTTTTTGTCAACGATCCACACACAATGCTCTGTAATGTCAAAGTGGAAGAAAACGTCTATGATTAGAATTACCTTTGGCAGCGGTTACAGCTGTGAGTGTTTTTGGATAAGTCTCTAAGAACTTTGCATACCTGGATTGTATAATATTTGCAGGTTTTTCTTTTAAAAAATTCTTCAAGCTCTGTCAAGTTGGTTGTTGATCATTGCTAGACAGCCATTTTCAAGTTTTGCCATATATTTTCAAGCCTATTTAAGTCAACATTTTAACTAGGCCTCTCAGGAACATTCAATGTCATTTTGGTAAGCAACTCCAGTGTATATTTGGCCTTGTGTTTAAGGTTATTGTCCTGCTGAAAGGTGAATTTGTCTCCCAATGTCTGGTGTAAAGCTGACTGAACCAGGTTTTCCTCTAGGATTTTGCTTAGCTCTATTCTGTTTCTTTTCATCCTAAATAACTCCCTAGTCCTCCCTAGTGCTAGTCTCTAGTTTATCATTTAAATCAACCTTCCTAGCATACCACTAAAAACAATATACATTTTTCGCAATCAAGTAATACTAACATACATTATTCCTCTGAAGCATACCCATAACATGATGCAGCCACCACAATGCTTGAAAATACGAAGAGTAGTACTCAGTGATGTTGTGTTGGATTTGCCCCAAATATAATGCTTTGTATTCAGGACACAAAGTTAATTTCTTTGCCCAATTTTTTTGCAGTATTTAGTGCCTTATTGCAAACAGGATGCATGTTTTGGAATATTGTTATTCTGAATAGGCTTCCTTCTTTTCACTCTGTCATTTAGGTTAGTATTGTGGAGTAACTACAATGTTATTGATCCTTCCTTAGTTATCACAGCCATTTAACTCTGTAACTGTTTTAAAATCACCATTGGCCTCATGGTGAAATCCCAGAGTGGTTTCCTTCCTCTCCGGCAACTCAGTTAGGAAGGACACATAAATCTTTGTAGTGACTGGGTATATTGATAAACCATTCAAAGCATAATTGATAACCTCACAATGCTTTAATTCTCGACTAAGGGACCTTACAGATCATTGTATGTGTGGGGTACAGAGATGAGGTAGTCATTCAAAAATCATGTTAAACAATATTATTGCACACAGAGTCCATGCAACTTATTATGTGACTTATTAAGCACATTTTTACTCCTGAACTTTAGGCTTGCCATAACAAAGGGGTTGAATACTTATTGACCCAAGACTTAAAAATTCAGGCTGTAACACAACAAAATGTGGAAAAAGTCAAGGGGTGTGAATACTTTCTGAAGGCACTGTAAATCCCACACTCAGTCACTCGCTCACCCCTCACCCAACCAGACAAAATCAAAACACACACACACACACACACACACACACACACACACACACACACACACACACACACACACACACACACACACACACATGGTATCTCACCTTGGCAATCTGCACACACCAGTTGAGCAGCCTCTTTGGGTTCAGGCTGTCCCTGTGGTGCCGGATGTGCTCCAATAAGGATCCCTGATTGCTGAGCTGGGTGACCAGCTGAAGACTAGCACCTGGACAGACACCTAAGAGCCTGACGATGTACGGGTGGTCCAAACTACCCATTACCAACATGTGCTGCAGGGGTTATCAGAAAAAAATCTAATAGCATTAGTAACAGATTCTGTTGTTTTTCAGAGATTCAGTGTTTAGTTACAATAGTTACATGTACAGGGTGGCAAGTGTGATTGCAGGGTACAGTGAAAATCATCGGCCTCAATCTCCAACATGCAGAAGTAAGTGAAATAAAATAATGAAATGGTCATAAAAAACAATTAATATAAATATAAATAGCACTACAGTACATACACCCCTGGTCAAACCTTTGGAATATTACTTATTCAAGGGTTTTTCTTTATTTGCACTATTTTTTACATTGTAGAATGAGAGAATGCCATGAGTGTGCAAAGCTGTCATCAAGGCAAAGGGTGGTTACTTTGAAGAATCTCAAATATACAATATATTTCGATTTGTTTAACACTTTTTTGGTTACTACATGATTCCATATGTGTTATGTCAAAGTTTTGATGTCTTCACTTTTATACTTTTATGTAAAAAAACAACTGTAGCTGTGATGAATAAATAAATGTCCATTGGGGTGGAGGCAGAGTAAAGACTGTTGATAAAATGTAATAAAATGTAAAAAAGTTATGATATACATATTAACAACTACAACAGTGATTAATGTTGTTGGGGTGCAGCATGAGTCAAGATAAGTGGGTATCGGGTCAGTATGCTTTTAAGGGGCAGGGGTTATTGAGAATTGGTGTGTGAGAGTGTTTTCTTACCTCTGTGATCTCATGGAAGGTCTTTTGCCCCATTCGATCATTAATAGTCTTTATGGCCACAGGGATCTTCACTGAGTCTCCCTCAGGAATCCAAATGCCCTGATAAATATGCAGGAAAAGAGAGGGGGAGAGGGGTTACCTTACAATGAAACAAAGACAAGTAAGGTGAGTAGCACAATACATGGTAAATGGTGGGAACATCAGAGAGGTGCAGGGTGATAATAGGTGTTTTAAGATGGCGACGGTTGATGATGTAAGCACCTTGTGAACGGCGCCAAACACACCGGTGCCCAGTAGCTTGATCTTACGGAGCTCCGTGACCTTCAGGATCCTGGCATGAACTTTGACCACCTTATCACCAGGTTCCAACGGCTCAAAACTCTACAGACACACAAACGTCATGCACACAGTTAATATCAACACATATCAAGACAATAGACTACAAAAAGAGATCCTAATTCTCTCTCGCTCTCTTTCTCTCATACACACACACACACACACAAACACACACACACACACACACACACACACCATCCCCTCCCACTCACCTCTCCACTCTCCAGATATCTCCTCATGGCTCTCTTGCGCCGGATTGCAAGACCTCGGCGGTACAGAACACTCATCACAAAGATGGAGAAGCCCACTATCACTGCTGTCAAAACTCCCAAAACGATGCCTGTAATGGATTGGCTGGAAAGAGAAACAGGTATCAGCCAATCAGCACCTGATATACAATAATGACTAATGCTATGTTCTAGGCTAAACAACACAGCACACAGTTTAATTGGCATTACAATGAGGAGAAATCAGGTTGTCAGTCACAGGTAGAAAAGATATAGAAACTACACTGACCCATCAGTTAATCTGGAGTCCAAACAGTCCCCTATTCCTGGGCCTGAGCAACTGAAAACAAAGAGCCAAGAGATATTTAACAAACACATACAAACACACACACTCCCCCATCCTTGAACTCGTCTCTCACCCCTGGGTGCAGTTGAAGTGGCAGGGCTCACAGCGTCTCTGCTGGTTGGGGTATTTAAAGATGAGACCCTTCTCCCCCATCACTCCTTCAGGGCACGAGGACACACAGTGGGGACCGTCCCTCAGACTAGCACACACCACACACTCATTAGCTCCCTGCAGAGAGAGAGTGAAAGAGAGAAAGAAAGAAAGAGATAGAGAGAAAGAGAGAGAGAGAGGGCGAGAGAGAGGTAGTTGGGGATAGAGAAATGGAGAGAGACGGAAACAGTTGACAATATCCATGTAATACTGGCCCAAAATATAATCCACAAGGTGGCAGTGAAGCACTACATTTCATAGTCCTGAGAACTTTGAGATACATACACTTTTCAACTGATCACTCTGAGCTCATACAACTGTCTTTTTAAGATGCTTTGAGAGAGGTGTATTGGCAGATGTCAGAGGTGAACATACCAGTCCTATGCAGGTAGGCTGTCCCTCCTGGACCTCACACTCCGAGTGACAGGGCATACACTCGCCCTTCGGACCTGTAAACTCACGCCCCTTCCTGGAGAAAAACAGAGAGATTGAGATTGAAAAATAGGTTAAACACATAGTCACGTACACACATTGAGACATACTGAAAACTCTAAATTAAAATAAAGATAAATTGTTTTGAATGCGTACTGACCCAGTGAGAAATCTACACTGATTGACACAGGTTCCCCCCCGACTGTAGTTCTTACAGGATAGACACTGGTCCGGCCCAGGACCCCAACACCCCTCCGACGAACACAGGGGGTCACACATGCGCCCCTCCTCAACTACACATACACAAATCAAAAAATATGCAAAAAACTATTAGTACTTCACTAGTGTACCTGCCACATTTACTTAATCATTTTGAAGATTTCACCCACTCCCTCTCCTCAGTCCCCCTGTCTCACCACACTGGC
This sequence comes from Thymallus thymallus, assembly GCA_023634145.1. Classification (NCBI taxonomy): domain Eukaryota; kingdom Metazoa; phylum Chordata; class Actinopteri; order Salmoniformes; family Salmonidae; genus Thymallus; species Thymallus thymallus. Next base: position 20,796,842 of record CM042410.1, on the reverse strand, counting down.
TCTGGGGCCGGTTGTCCCTGACATCAATGTTCTTCTGGTGGCGCTGTTGGCGATAGCTGCTACTGAAGAGGCGTTTCCAGTTGACGGTGTGGTGGTAGCATAGCTTCCTGTTTCCTGTGATGTAGACGCCTCCGTCGTTGATCCTCCGCAGTGAGCGCAGCCCCAGAGAGGTCAGGGACGGGATACGCATCACCAGCAGGGAGTAGCCCCTGAAGAAAAGGGAGGAGGAAAGAATGCAGGAAGAGGAAGAGGAGCAGGGCAGAGGGATAGAGAGGCAGGGAGATGACAGGAAGAGAGAGAGAACCATTAAGGTGGAGGGAATGGAGGATACAAATTTGTAATGCGCTGGGAACATCAATCAGGTCAGGACAGATAAGTAAATGAATCCCGCATACGGCATTGCTGTTCCCAAACATTAATTAATTCTCTACATGTAGACAGAAAATGTGTGTGTTGTTATTATGTAGGGAATTCATATGTTATTGTGGTTGAGACTCCTAATACCCAATGAGGTCATAAGGTATGATCAAGTTCAAAATACAATCATGAGGATAGTGGTTACATTATACCTCAATGTACACCAAAATCCCCCACCCACCACCAGCTGAGACACTTCTAATACAGTTCAAGACAACTCATAACCAATTCTGATGATTTTTTTTTTTTGTTGCATTGTCTGAGTATGACGTTGTTTTATCAGTTCACACAGTATCAGGGAAATTAATAGTCAGGTAGATTAGTAAAACAGCTGTCACACACACCACTCTACCTTTTAGAGTGCCCTCTTTTGATGGAGCAAACGAGAAAGAAAGAAAGAAAGAAAGAAAGAAAGAAAGAAAGAAAGAAAGAAAGAAAGAAAGAAAGAAAGAAAGAAAGAAAGAAAGAAAGAAAGAAAGAAAGAAAGAAAGAGAGCGAGAGAGAGAGAGAGAGAGAGAGAGAGATAGAGATAGAGAGGGGAGCAGATCAGGGGATGAGAAATGGGGTGAAAGGGGATGAGAGATAAAGTGGTGACAAGACACACAAGACACAACAGGTCAATCTGTGCATTCATGTCTACAATGCAGTTAAGCACAGGTGGAGATGGAAATAGGTTCAGTGGACACATACTGTAGAAAGTGAAAGAGATATTTCTTAAGTGTAGAGAGACAGAGACACAACTATACTTTTAGACAGTGAGAAAGACAGACAGATAGATGGTCACCTGTAGAGGGTTCTTCCTTGTATGGTTACCAAGTTGGAGAACACCGACAGATCAGTCAGATTTTCAGGCCACGACTGGACACTCAGAATGTCTGGCAACCACAGAAGGTGTTACAAACACAGCACACCTTCCAAACACGAATATATCATTGCACTCACACTGCTACTACTAAATTGACACATGCACTTGAAACTTCAACACACACACACACCTGTGATCTCTCTCACAGTTCTGAATATCTTCAGTTTCTCTGGGTCCAAAGCTGTGATGTTGTTGTAGGGATCACTGTGTACAGAAGATGAACCAACAGAACTAGTGAGGAACACATCAAGTTGACACTACTGTGATATTTTGAATATATACATATATTTAAGTATTTTGTATGTTTATTGGATAGAAAGACATAAAGGTGAAAGGTAGGAGAGAGAGTGCAGAAAAAGCATTAGGCCAGATTGGAACCTATGCTGGTAGCAATACATTGTACATGTGCTCCAGAGGCAGCTAGACTACCCCAGGCCATGCCATTTTGACAGGATATTACTGCTGTCACTCACCCTTTAATCCCGGTGACCAGGAAGTGCAGGCCACCCTGGATCTTGGTGCAGTTGATGAAACTGTCAATGTTCTGAGAGTCCACTGTCTGTCTGGAGGCTGTGCCGGTTCCTTGACAAGCTAGAGAAGAGAAGAGAAGAGAAGAGAAGAGAAGAGAAGAGAAGAGAAGAGAAGAAAAGAGAAGAGAAGAGAAGAGAAGAGAAGAGAAGAGAAGAGAAGAGAAGAGAAGAGAAAAATAAATAATAAAGCCAAAGTTTCACTACATGAGTGATAAGAGCAGGTTGCTGGAGTAGAAGACACTCTACAAAGCAATGATAGTTGAGGGGTGTATGTGTGGGCACTGGAAAGGCGGGTACCTTTGGGACAGAGGCCTCCACAGGGCTCACACCTCTTCACTCCTTTCTTCTCCATCTCCGTCTTATAAGAAGGGCAGCTGCTCACACACGAGCTCCCGTCCAACACAAAATTATCTGAGGAGGAATGTAATGAGAGAGAGAAAGAGTGGGGCAGAGGGACAGGTAAAGGGAGAAAAACAAATCAATAAAATCCACAGTAAGATTGGACCATGCTAGAAAATTGATAGATTGAATGAGGACAATGAGTGGGACATGATGGTCATGGTTATGGCCAGGAGTTGACCGGTGAGGTGAAGTGGATAGAGCATGCTGTGTGTGGACTCACTGGGGCACTGGGCCACGCAGATGGAGCCGTACTGGTACTTGGCACTGGGGTTGGGTTCCAGTTTGAAGGTGTGCTTGTTGTAGATGACGGTCTGGGGACACTGGGGCACACAGGAGCCTGAGTTGTTGAAGTTACGGCAGGCCTGGATAGAGAAAATACAGTTATATCATACTGTATTGATTGCTTAGTAGTATAGTTTTAACCCATTAATTTCTATGCAATGACTATCAGAACTACTTTTAACACTTCTTTGCGGTGTGTTCGCAAACTCACAAAGCAGTCGGTGTCCAGGGGTCCGGTGCAACCTCCTGCACACTCCATATGACAGCACTCACTAGGACTCCTCCCAAAGCAGCGACCATTACACTGAAGGGCACACACTGTCTTCGTCACTGAGAGACAGCGAGAGAGAGAGAGAGAGAGAGAGAGAGAGAGAATACTTTGAGCAAGCTGATTGAGCTGGGTTGTAGGACATTACATCAGGGAGAGGCTATCTAGTGTTGTAAGAAAATGAGAGCCAGAGCCAAACTGACTTACAGCTCTGGCAGGTGTCATTCCTGGGCCCCCAACATGGACCTCTGCATGCCTCATCACATGGCTCTGAAAAACATGTCAGAAATGTTAGAAAACGTAAAAGCTACAACATACAACAACATGGATCCAAACCATTGAACATATACAGTAGCAGTCCTACCACTAATCTGAATACATATCATTGACGTCTGTGAGTCCTACCATCTACCTCCCACTGTACTCACCTTCAGGCCCGTTCTCGTTGATAATGACCTCAGAGTCTCCATCCTTCATTATGTCCAGCCAGTTCACCTGAGGGGTGTAGCTCAGGAACTTATTCTGAATGATCTGCACCCCTCCCTCCAGTATCTCTGTGGAACACACACACACACACACACACACACACACACACACACACACACACACACACACACACACACACACACACACACACACACACACACAAAGGAAGACACACAATTAGTTTAACAGGCCACAACACGTTGGTGAGTAACCCCCAACCTGCTACTGAAGCTGGTATGGTAGTTGAAATGTGGACCCTGATAACCATGTTGCTGTTCATTATGATGATGTGTATCACTTAAAGACAATTATATTTTTTTTGTATGTGTGTGTGTGTGTGTGTGTGTGTGTGTATGTGTGTGTGTGTACCTGTGAGGTGTGTGTGTGTGTACCTGTAAGGTGTGTGAGGCCCAGCTCCTTCAGTCCATGTTGGCCGTCCTTCTGGTAGTTGACAAGGACAGCCAGAGCAAAGCGATCCTCGTACAGAGTGGTGCCTCTTATGACACGGAGCTGGTCCAGCGGCAGCCGGCTGAACTGGTTAATGGCTATGAGGATGTAGCCCGTCACTTCTCTAATAGACTACAGAGGAGGAGAGAGGTCAGGGAAGAAGGGAAGAGGAAAAGAGAAAGAGTAAAGAAAAAGGTGTTACCGGCTGGGCACGGATCTGTTCCTCATTGTTGACCTTGGAGTGCTGCAGTGTGAGCAGGCATTTGTCACCTGATTCAATTTAATCAACTACACATCAAGACCTGGATTTGCTGAATCAGGTGTGTTAGAACTGGGCTGGGACAAAACCTTGCACGCAAATAGCCCTCTAGTATGCGGAGTAAAGAACATTTATGTAACGGATCATGTACGGTAGCATGACACCTTCATTCTAAGTTCAAGACAATTTACTGTAAATACTAAGATTCAACAACTTTGACAATAACATCACAACAACTCTCTTATTCTTTCACTCACCAATTGTTACCATGACAGCCGTAACATTAGCTAACTACAGTACAGATGTAGGATCTTAGTTTGATCACCCTGTTGCAGGAGAACTTTCCTGAAATGCAGAAAATATAAAACTTGTAGTGTATTTGAGGTTTACAAAGGCTTCTGACGTTTGTCATTACCACTTTGAAATCTAAGAATAGATTTTACCTAACAAAGAATGTATCAACCTCTACAAAACAAATGCCATTCATTGTAATCCACATAATAGTTCACATTTCCTGTTGCTGCAGGATTATTTTCCTGCTGTAGCAAACTGTCTTAAATTAAGATCCTACACCTGTGCCATGACAATTAAACTAGTTACGGGCAGAGTCATATACAGTATATGGCTCTGTTTAGGGATAACTAACTGGTTTTCATGGCTGTGTGATAAGTTACCATGGCCGCGCCACAGTGATAAAGGCTTCACAGGGGAATGCAAGAGGACTCATTGTGTACAGGAGACAGTGTCATCATCCACAGGAGACACACACTGATAAAAGCTCTGTGTTGTTCTCTGTGCCCAAGAGGGAAGTGTGGTCAGACATGTCTGATTGTGTGTTTAGTGTTGGCACTATACTGTATATATAGACTTGTATTGACTGGAGTATATGATACTGTACATACTCCTGATGCAAGGCACACACACACCACACACACACACACACACACACACACACACACACACACACACACACACACACACACACACACACTTGTTGCCATTCATCCACCTGTTCATCCCATCACCTGTAGAAAGGTGAAGTCCCTCCAGTGTTCCATCATGGTGACCTCCAGGTTACCCATGACAATCTCACAGCCACTGTACATCTCCTTCATTAGCGTGTACTGCGTCTGTGAACTTCCTGTCACGCTCAGTGCATTTTGGGTGCCGGAGCATATCACTGGGGGAAAGAAGGGCAAAAGACAGTTCTTCAGTTTTAAGGATTTCACTTCAAAACTCTAGTCTCTGTTGTTGTTGTAAGTACTGACACATTTTGTGTAGTTTTGATGTAACACATCAGTTCACAACTTACATTCAAACTCTGATTATGACTAATACATAATAATACATGTTAGTGCTAGGAATAATAAGTTATTTGTTCACGCTCATTTTTCATTCTCTTTAGGCTAGCGCACGTTCAATACAGTGACTGACTGTCTCTGGGGCAGACATACTAGGCCTTGTTTATTGTGGACTGTAGGAGTCCAGTCCTTTTCCTCTTTCAATGTCATTGGAACTGAGACTGTTTTGCTAATCAAATCTCAGCCAGATGTCCAAAGAGAGAGAGAGAAAAAGTAAAAGATGGAGAGAGGAAGGAAGAGAAGCTAACTCTGGATAATAACATGTGCATTTTGTAATTGTAGTGGCTGTTCTATGAATTTTCTGTATATATCAATAGGTTATTTATTCACAGATTCACATATAGATATGTCGCTAAGAACAAGACAAACTGTGTTGGATTTGATGGGACATTGAACTTTAACTAACTAGAGGTACTGTAGATAGACCATGTTGTCTAGTTCATGTGCTCTTCTTACATGTTGTCTATGTGCTGTGTTCCTTTGCTCTCCCAATTATCTGAAATAAATGTTCAGCATTAAATCTGGAGACTGTGAGGAGTCACACAGACATGAGCACAGAGCGTGTTAACATGTACTAGTTAATTCGCTTCACACACAAAAAAACAATCAGTAAAAGCTAGCTGGTGATTCTGGAGGGCGTAGTGTGTGATAACAGTCCAATGAGCAGGTCCAGACATCATAAAGCAGAGATAGCAGACACTTTATTGTGTTTGTGAAGGAGAGAGAGAGCGAGAGAGAGAGGGAGTTAGAGAGAGAGAGAGAGAGAGAGAGACAGAGTGAGAGAGCGAGAGAGAGAGACAGGCAAGAAGGGCCTTCTATGCCATCAAAAGGAACATAAAATTCGACATACCAATTAGGATCTGGAAAAAGTACTTGAATCAGTTATAGAACCCATTGCCCTTTATGGTTTTGAGGTCTAGGGTCCGTTCACCAACCAAGAATTCACACAATGGGACAAACACCAAATTGAGACTCTGCATGCAGAAATCTGCAAAAATATAATCTGTGTACAACGTAAAACACCAAATAATGCATGCAGAGCAGAATTAACCCGATACCCGGTAAGTATCAAAATTCAGAAAAGAGATGTTAAATTCTGCAACCACCTAAAATGAAGCAATTCCCAAACCTTCCATAAAAAAGCCATCACCTACAGCTAAATTAACCTGGAGAAGAGTCCCCTAAGCAAGCTGGTCCTGGGGCTCTGTTCACAAACACAAACAGACCCCACAGAGCCCGAGGACAGCAACACAATTAGACCCATCCAAATCATGAGAAAACTAAAAGATAACTACTTGACACATTGGAAATAATTTACAAAACAGAGTCAGTGAGCATAGCCTTGCTATTGAGAAAGGCCACCGTAGGTTATGTGCACACTGCCCACAAAATGAGGTGGAAAATGACCTGCACTTTTTTACTTCCTACCAAATGTATGACCATATTAGAGACACATATTTCCCTCAGATTACACAGACCCACAAAGAATTTGAAAACAAATCCAATTTGGATAAACTCCCATATATATTGGGTGAAATACCACAGTGTGCCATCACAGCAGCAAGATTTGCGATCTGTTGCCCCAAGAAAAGGGCAACCAGTGAAGAACAAGCACCATTGTAAATACAATAACCTATAATTTGTGTATCTTTATTTATTTTCCTTTTTGTACTTTAACTATTTGCACATCATAACACTGTATATATTTGAAAATTACTTATTATTTTGGAACTTTTGTGAGTGTAATGTTTACTGTTCACTTTTGTTTATTATCTATTTAACTTGTTTTGGCAATGTAAACATATGTTTCCCATGCCAATTAAGCCCTTAAATGGTATTGAAATTTAATTGAATTGGGAGAGAGAGAGAGAGAGAGAGAGAGAGATAAGGGACAAATAGTGTTAGGTTCAGAGGGAAATTATAGAAGGATTGCCATTGCCAAAGTTTCTTTATTCTCATCACAGTATTTCCCTGTGAATGGATGTGTGAGAGAGAGAGAGAGAGAGAGAGAGAGAGAGAGAGAGAGAGAGAGAGAGAGAGAGAGAGAGAGAGAGAGAGAGAGAGAGAGATATTATTGTTTATTTCACTTTTGTTTATTATCTATTTCACTTGCTTTAGCAATGTGTTTTCCATGCCAATAAAGCCCTTAAGTGCTGACTCTAGTCTGGAGGAATGTGACAGTGCACACTGACTCTACCTTGTTAGAGGGTCAAGAGACCTTCCTGAACACTAACGTAGCAGTGTGCTACATTAGACCAGTGCTCTTCTATCCTGGTCCTGGACAGCCACAGGGTTGCACATTTTTGCTATAGCCCAGCATTTGCATACATATGCAACCTGCCATTGTGAGGTTGCGTGAGAGTAATAAACATGTAATAAACAAGGATCAGAAATTCTTATTTACAACTAGATCCAAGGTGTCCAAGTTACAACATGAGTCAGTCAAGCACAGTGTACTGTAGGAGTTCTGTTAAGATCAAATTGGACCATGGACTTTGTGCAGTGTACACACATTTGGCCATTGGGAAACCCATTAGATTGTAATTATGTTATTGTGTGTACATTTCCCAATGAGAACCATGCTATCACTATCCCAAGTAGGTTAAGCACTGGGAGAAGCCTGAGCTGGGTCACTGCTATCAGTGGATGGCTTAAAGCTGTTGACACTCAACCAGTTCAATTGCCTTTTGAGAAATAGTCCTGTGCACCCGCTGAAGAAGTGAAGAATCTGAATGGGCTGAGTAGCTGGGTTTCCCCAGTAAAGAGATACTTTCAGTATTTGCAGATGGCAGACAGAGAGAGAGAGGGGTGGAAGAGTTCACAGAAAACTCACACACACAAAAACACACATACACATGCACATGCACAAACACACACAGTAACCTAACATGCATGGAAACATTACTGCCATAGACAGTAACCTAACACGCTAGAAAGCATTAATGCCATAGACAGTAACCTAATACATAAAAAAACATTACTGCCATAGACAGTAACCTAACACGTTAGAAAACATTACTGCCATAGACAGTAGCCTAACACGCTAGAAACATTAATCAGTCCTGGATTAGGTTTAGCTGTCATTTTCATTCATGTTTCCAAGGTTTCCACACTCAAAAAGTGGAGTGGAAAGAAAAGGGAAGAAAATAAAAGAAAGAAAAGAGGGAGGAGGAGATAAATATGATTTATAAAGTGATAGAATGAGGTAAACAGAAACTTGGCTCGGACACCAAGAGATTACCGCATACCTTAGAGGTCTATTCACACACACATGCCTCACTGAGACGTATGTTTTTTTTATTGCTTTGGTACTAAGTATATTTAGAATTTTCAAAACTCTTAGTACAAAACTCCAAACTCGTAACAATTTTAACGCAGCCAGTCTTATATTCAAATATAAACTATCTAGGTCATAAACACAAACTATCTAGGTCAAATAAGGGAGAGGCGTTATGCCGTGATGTGTTGCTTTATCTGTTTTTTTTAAACCAGGTTTGCTGTTCATTTGAACAATATGAGATGGAAAGGAGTTCCATGCAAAAACGGCTCTATATAATACTGTATGCTTTCTTGAATTTGTTCTGGATTTTAGGACTGTAAAAAGACCCCTGGTGGCATGTCTGGTGGGGTAAATGTGTGTGTCAGAGCTGTGTGTAAGTTGACTATACAAACAATTTGGAATTTTCAACACATTAATGTTTCTTATAAAAAGAAGAAGTGATGCAGTCAGTCTCTCCTCAACTCTTAGCCAAGAGAGACTGGTATGCATAGTATTTATATTAGCACTCTGATTACAATGAAGAGCAAGACGTGCCGCTCTGTTCTGGGCCAGCTGCAGCTTAATCACGTCTTTTCTTGCAGCACTCGACCACACAACTGGACAATAATCAAGATAAGACAAAACTAGAGCCTGCAGGACTTGCTTTTTGGAGTGGCTAGAGCGTTGGGCCCAAAACCAAAAGGTTGCTGTATCTAATCCCTGAGCTGACAAGGTTAAAAAATATGTCGTTCTGCCACTGAACAAGGCAGTTAACCCACTGTTCCTAGGCCGTCATTGTAAATAAGAATTTGTTCTTAACTGACTTGCCTAGTAAAATAAAGGATAAAGGTAAAATAAAAAATAAAATAAAAAATATAAAAGCAGAGCATCTCTTTATTATGGACAGACCTCTCCCCATATTTACAACCATTGAATCTATGTTTTGACCATGACAGTTTACAACTACATTTTGCATTTTAGTCATTTAGCAGACGCTCTTATACAGAGCGACTTACAGTAGTGAGTGGATACATGTTTGTACTTTTTCCTGTACTGGTACAATCTATTGTAACACCAATAACTCCTCAACTTGTTCAACAGCCACACCATTCATTACCAGATTCAGCTGAGGTCTAGAATTTAGGGAATTATTTGTACCAAATACAATACTCTTAGTTTTAGAGATGTTCAAAAACAGACTTTCCAAAACAGACTGCAACTTTTTGTTAAGGTTTTCAGTGACTTCATTAGCTGTGGTTGCTGATGCGTATATGGGTGAATCATCAACATACATGGACACACATGCTTTGTTTAATGCCAGTGGCAGGTCATTGGTAAAAATAGAAAAGAGTAGAGGGCCTAGAGAGCTGCCCTGCAGTACACCACACTTAACATTTTTGACATTAGAGAAGCTTCCATTAAAGAAAACCCTCTGAGTTCTATTAGATAGATAGCTCTGAATCCACGATATGGCAGAGGTTGAAAAGCCAAAACACATGTTTTCTCAACAACAGGTTATGGTCAATAATGTCAAAGGCTGCACTAAAATCTAACAGGACAGCAGGACTCCTACAATATTTTTATTATCAATTTCTTTCAAGCAATCATCAGCAATTTGTGTCAGTGCAGTACATGTTGAGTGCCCTTCTCTGTAAGCATGCTGAAAGGCTGTTGTTAATTTGTTGTTTTCCAACAGTTTGCTAAGAGCTGGCAGCAAGCTGATAGATCTGCTGCTAGAACCAGTAAAGGCTGCTTTACCAGTCTTGGGCAGCGGAATGACTTTGTCTTCTCTCCAGGCCTGAGGACAAAGACTTTCCTCTAGGCTCAGATTAAAGATATGACAGAAAGGAGTGGCTATAGAGTCAGCTACCATTCTCAGTAGCTTTCCATCTAAGTTTCAATGCCAGAAGGTTTGTCAGAACAATAATTTTTCCACCTCTCCCACAGTAATGCAATGCTTTTCTTTCATTATTCGTTTTTTTTATACATGAGTACGATGGCCCCCTGTTCGTTGTTGGCAGTTCCTGCCTAAGTCTGCCCACTTTGCCAATTAAATCATCATTAAAATAATTGGCAACATCAAATGGTTTTGTGATGAATAAGCCATCTGATAATTTCATTTAAAGTGCAACAAAGTTTTTTTTCCATCATTCTTTATATCATTGATCTTGGCTTCATAATACAGTTTCTTCTTCTTACAGTCACAAAATTTCTCAATTTGCAGTAAGTCAGCCAGTCAGATGTACAGCCAGACTTATTAGCTACTCTTTTTGCCCTATCTCTTTCAACCATACCGTTTTTCAATTCCTCATCAATCAATGGAGCCTTAGCAGTTCTACCAGTCAGTTTCTTAACAGGTGCATGTTTATCAATAATTGGATGAAGAAATGTTATCAATTAATAAAGTACAGCGTCTGGATGCTCCTTATTAATCACATCAGACAAACAAATATTTTTAACATCATCCACATAAGTCACAGTGAAATCTTTTGTATGATCTCTTATAATCTATAAGACGCCCAGCTTTTGGAACATTGGCTTTCCTGGATATATCCAATATATTGTGATCATTGCATCCAAAGGGTACGGATACAGCTTGAGAACAAAGCTGTAAAGTATTAGTAAAAATACATGTGGATGATCTTGTTCCTGTAGTGTTTGTAAACACAGTGGTAGGTTGATTAATAACCTGAACTAGATTACAGGCACTGGTTACAGTGAGAAGCTTGTACTTTACAGACATATATTTTCATTATATAGTTCTCAAAAGTAATATGATCATTGAATTGTGAAAGACAATGACTTTATATGAAGATGTACTGCAATGTGAAACATGTATTTCTAGATGAAACACTAATTAAGTTTGGTGAAAAAGTGACTATGATTTTGTGTGTTGTACTTAGAGTTTTGAAACAACTGCCTTTTCGATGATCTATTTTGAGTTTTGTACTAAAAGTTGGGAAAATGTACCACATAATGGTGAAAATTGTACCAAAGTGATGGACGCAACTATTGTTCTCTTCCCACAGGGTACTATTTGTAATAGATGAAAAGAGTAAATATTCACTGTAAGGAGTACAACTTCCTGAGATGCGAAGGGAACACTGGTGTTGACTGAGAGGTCCACATTGAAAAGTTCATGGGTTACACAATAACAATCTAGAGTACATGCCTCACCAACAGGTGCGACAACATTGTTTTGTGACGCATCAGTAAATTCGAACAGGTGTCACTCTAGTGAAGCAGTAAACACAGAGGGTTACCTGTGAGGCACAAATTGTTTTGTATGGGTAGTTCTTGTGCAATTACAAAGATGGAAATTAAATCAAAGCTATTAATAAAAATGACGCATCAGTAAATTACGCATCAGTAAATTAGAACAGGTGTCACTCTAGTGAAGCCGTAAACACAGAGGGTTACCTGTGAGGCACAAATTGTTTTGTATGGGTAGTTCTTGTGCAATTACAAAGATGGAACTTAAATCAAAGCTATGAATAAAAATTGGAACCATTGAAATCAGAAAAAGTGATTGACTGCAATGAACTTTGTTCAACAAACATTTATGCTGTTCCTCTACAGTGGTCAATATGTGAAAATAACTAGGGCTGAGAATTGCCAGACACCTCACAAAACAATATTATCACGGTACTTAGGTGACGATTTTATATAGTGCATTTGTAAAGTATTCAGACCATTTTACTTTTCCCACATTTTGTTATGTTACATCCTTATTAAAACATTTCTCATCAATCTACACACAATACTCCATAATGACAAACATTTTTGTACATTTATCAAAAAGAAAAAATCACATTTACAAAGGTATTCAGACCCTTTACTCAGTACTTTGTTGAAGCACCTTTGGCAGTGATTACAGCCTTGAGTCTTCTTGGGTATGATGCTACAAGCTGGCACACCTGTATTTGGGGAGTTTCTCCCATTATTATCTGCAGATCCTCTCAAGCTCTGTCAGGTTGGATGGGGAGCGTCGCTGCACATTTTCAGGTCTCTCCAGAGATGTTCGATAGGGTTCAAGTCCGGGCTCTGGCTGGGCCACTCAAGGATATTCAGAGACTTGTGCCGAAGCCACTCCTGCGTTGTCTTGGCTGTGTGCTTAGGGTCGTTGTCCTGTTGGAAGGTGAACCTTCCAGAGGAGTGGCTTCCGTCTGGCCACTCTAAAAAAGGCCTGATTGGTGGAGTGCTGCAGAGATGGTTGTCCTTCTGGAAGGTTCTCCCATCTCCACAGAGGAACTCTTGAGCGCTGTTAGAGTGACCATCGGGTTCTTGGTCAACTCTCTGACCAAGGCCCTTCTCCCCCGATTGCTCAGTTAGGCCGGGCGGCCAGCTCTAGGAAGAGTCTTGGTGGTTTCCATTTAAGGAATGGAGGCCACTGTGTTCTTGGGGACCTTCAATGCTGCAGTAATTTTTTGGTACCCTTCCCCACATTTTAGAATTAGGCTGTAACGTAACAAAATGTGAAAAAGGTCAAGGGGTCTGAATACTTTCCAAATGCACTGCATGTATTGCAATTCTATACTGCAATTGCTCACCATATGTCTGATGCAGAGGGACAACAGAGACCCATGAGACAACGAGTTTTGATCTGTCATTTAAATAAAAGTGCTGTAAACATATTGGCTCGCCATTTAAATAGACGGAGAACACGCGATAGAAGGAAAAATACAGAGTTTTGGAGCAGGTACAGCTGACTAGCATTAAAATAATATCACAATAACATAAACAATACTATTGTGATATAACGTAAAAAATAATAACCTGATATGTAACTGTATCGGTTTTTACCCCATCACAACAAATAACCAAGCTTTCCTACCTCACTATTTCACAGACCTGACACCAACATCTGCAGTATAAAACCTGATCAGTTAAATGGATTGTTTTTTATTAACCAAAAATAATGCACGTCCTACAAGGGTGTATGTGTGTCTGTGTGACTGTGCCAGGAATGTCAAACCTCAACACACACACACACACACACACACACACACACACACACACACACACATAGAGACAGACAAACACACCAATGTGCACACAGACACACATACGCATACACCCACAGTTCCAGGTGATAGAAAAACAAGCTTGAAGATGACTGAAAAAGTGTTGTGATTTTTATGGCAGTTTTTGTTATCTCTGAAACCTGATATGAGTTTATAGCACACAGTGCCTTGTAATCTTGATTTCTGTGCCACATCCCCGACGGCTAAGACAACAGAGCACGGCTAAGACATCAGAGCACTGCCTGACAGTGCCCATGGTCACATTTAGGACAATTAATCAACCAGTCCATCCATCAAATTATATTTCATTCAATTTTATTTGGATTTTAGGACAGGAGCCATTTCAGGACAGGAGCCAACCTGTGTTATATATAGGACCAGTTGTCCCTCAGTCTTTTAACTGCTTGATAATTGGGGTGCATGCAGATTCAACTCTGGTCCATTGTGTAATAAACCATTTATTAACATGTAAAAAAAATATGGATCATGCAACATTTACCAGCAATGAATTAGTTGTTTACAACATATTTACAACATTGACTAAATTGTTTACCAGATATTGATGAGGAGTTATAGATCTCTAGAGAATACACAAGTATAGTGTGCTATGCAGTGGAAATAAAGTATGGATTTGATGCTGATCAAAATCTACATTCATTATATTTGTACTGTTGCGTGACATGTACAGTATGAGTCTAATTACTTCAGCCTATTATCCTCCACTGATGCCAAAGGCTCAGCCTGGCTGTCACCTGATGGGAACCACCTGCGTCCTGACCTGTTTTAAAACGTTTTATTTTTATTTAACTAGGCAAGTCAGTTAAGAACAAATTCTTATTTACAATTATGGCTTACCTACAAGGTCAGCCATTGTAGTACAGCACCCCTGGAGCAAATTAGGGTTAAGTGCCTTGCTCAAGGACAGGTTTTTCACCTTGTCAGTTTAGGGATTTGATTCCACAACCTTTCAGTTACTGGCCCAATGCATTGACCACTAGGCTACCTGCCACCCCAAAGTTTTCCTTCTGCACTGAACCACCTTATTTACCTACAGCCGGAGGACACAAGTACAGAGGCAAAGTTCAGCCAGTGTTCGCGGTTCTTTGTGATTCAAATCACAACACCTCACTCTAACATGGAGGCTATACACACGCACACCTGACTCACTGTGAATACCAGGTGAATACACTGCACAGATTTGAAAGTATTTCAAATACCGATTTAGGTGAGGACAAGTGATGCCATATTGAATATTTTATGTACACAACAATGTTGGACTGGTCCCTCCTAAAAAAACAAAAACACATAGGTAACTTTCTTGGGGCGTAAATGAGGTATCCCACAGAATGAGAAACTTTCGGCCAATTCCCAAATGACACCTAATTTTCACAATACGTTTTTTAAACAGACATTTGGGCACTATCGGGGGAATAGGAAATAATTTGAGAGAAAGTTTGATCGGTGAGCGCAATACAGGCACGAAACCTACCTTCTTGGGTTTGAGCGCAGTTGAGCTGGAGCCATGGTAGCGCGACGCACAGCGCGAACACCTTCCGGAGTCCCCTCATTCCGACAGTAGACATAATTTATCAAGCATTACGAGCTGGGAGAGATGTACAATATAATTTACCGGAGACGGTTTCCCCCTGCTCATTAATTGTTAGTCGAAAAAAATCATTTAAATGTAAACATGTCAAGAAGACCGCTCTCCAGGTGAAGTCTTCGAATGTATCCCCTGCTATGTAGAGTATCTCAAAGATAACAGGTAAAGTAAATAAATTCGGACTGAAGAGTCCACAGTCATTAACGTTTTCTTTGAAGCAGAAGGCTACTTATCAGAGTCTAATTGATTAATACATTCCTTTAATTTTCAGAAAAACTAAACATAAAAAGAGTACTCGTACGCCTATTGACAAAAATCTAGGCTATGGACAGGGCGAGTGTGTATCGGTTTGGCACAGACTTACAAACGTTCAACCTCTGATGTGTAAAATCATCAGTTGTCACTGATTGGACAGAGACTGTCTTGAACCAACCAGAGACAAGTGCGCCGTCTGTAGGCTACACCACAACTGTCTGCTTAAACTCTACAAAGTAGTAGGCTACTTGGCACTAATTGATTAACTAACTTCACTTAGATACCGAAGTGACTGTTTAGTAGCAGGTTAGCCGCAGCCGTAATGCGGCAGGTAGCCTAGAGGTTAGAGCGTTGGGCCAGTAACCGAAAGGTCGCTAGTTCTAATACCTGAGCCGACAAGGCGAGAAACCTGTCGATATGTCCTTGAGCAAGACACTTAACCCTTATTTGCTCCAGGGTCTACTATGGCCTGGCTGTAAAAAAAAATTAAGTAAGTAGAATTAACATACTGTAGCAGGTTAGGAAAATGGTTAGGGTTAATGAAAATGCGCTCCTAACGTGTTACGAAAATCACTTTGTATCGAAGTGTCCAGAATTGATTATTATTTAACCATCTTTGTGAGTAAATAAAGCTCCCTATTCATCATGCTTTTTTTTATTTGCCTATATTAGACCTACTGGTCATGTCAATATGAAAAATACAGATAATTGTCGTATCATCTTCCTTATTTCTGTTAAATCTTTTGGATATCCCTCCATAATTATATTCTTATATAATTTAAAGAAATAACGTGTAGACATGCTTGTAGCCCTACCAGTTAATTATGATGAACCACACTACCAGTTAATTATGATGAACCACACTACACACAATTGGCTCAACATCGTCTGGGCTTCCTGGCTCATCGCAGGGCTAATGTAAGTCCACCATTGATACATGGCTCCTTGTTGAGAGTTACATTTCTGACAAGCCCTGCTGTTTTCCGTGAAGGGCAGTATTGTACCTAGCTATCGTGGACTGGTAAATCACTCTTTCTTTGAAGGGGGCTGGACCAGCGCTATCAGAATGACAGCAATGTCCACTGGTCAAGTTTACTTCTCAACCCCT
Organism: Thymallus thymallus; assembly: GCA_023634145.1. Lineage (NCBI taxonomy): Eukaryota > Metazoa > Chordata > Actinopteri > Salmoniformes > Salmonidae > Thymallus > Thymallus thymallus. The sequence goes on along the minus strand of CM042410.1, from coordinate 20,780,276 downwards.
GCAGGCCTGTGCACAGAGGGGGCAAACATTCTTGCATTCTCTCTTGTGCGTCACTGAAACTGTTTTTCTCAGCGTGAAAGTACATCAAATGAACTATTCATTCTGTGATGGACAGTGATGAACTGATGATGTTGTCCTAGTAGTGTAACTGCACATGAATGTATTCTTTACACCGTCAATTCAGCATAGTTAAATTGTACATTTATTTAGACTTCTCACTATTTCACATACCCTTGCACACACACACACACACACACACACACACACACACACACACACACACACACACACACACACACACACACACACAGAGAGCGAGAGAGAGAGAGAGAGACAGACAGACAGGCACGTCTGTCTGAGTGGATGAGCCAGCTTAACAACTGCTCTCTTGAAACTGGCTCTGCCTGTAACTCCAGTCTGTGTGTGTGTGTGTGTGTGTGTGTGTGTGTGTGTGTGTGTGTGTTTGAGATAGATAGATAGATAGATAGATAGATAGATAGATAGATAGATAGATAGATAGATAGATAGATAGATAGATAGATAGATAGATAGATAGATAGATAGATAGATAGATAGATAGATAGATAGATAGATAGATAGATATGCCAGAACGAAAATACACAAAAGACACACAGGATTATTTTAAGTCTGGAGTGCAAAAAGCTATAAAAAGACATTACATAGTATGGGTGAATGGCTGAATATGTACACAATACATTGTTACAGAGCGTTAGGTGAAATAAAATGATAAAAATGTTGCAAGTTCATATAGATAAATAAGGAATATTTGCACGGTTAACTATACTATACAGGTCGATGAAAAATATAAATAGTGTCAGGCTCTGGCCATAGAGAAGCCTATTGCTTCTCTATAATTCTATGGTCAGAGTCTGGCAGCTCTATATGTTCTACGTCTGTGTGGTGTTGTGTGTGGGATCCCTAATTAGAGGCAGCTGCATTGCGTTGTCTCTAATTAGGGATCCTACTTATATGTGTATGTCCCACTCCATAGGTGTGGTTCATTGTCTAATTGTCCGTAATCGAAGTAACTGTTTTCCTTAGTAGATGTATCTTTGTTGTTTTGTATAGTTCACATTAAGTCTAGTTTATACTTTAATAAATTATGTCGAACTATCGCTGCGCTGCGCCTTGGTCTTTATACACACCCGAGCGTGACAAATAGTTAAATAGCTAAACGTGCATATGATATTAGTGAGGGTAATAATAGTTTACTTAATATATAGTCTGGTTAAATGAACAGGTAAGTGAATATTTTGCATGGTTAAATTAACTGTACAGGTAAATGTACGGTTAAATGTACAGGTAAGTGAATATTTGCATGGTTACATTATACACAAACTGTACAGGTAAATGACAGGAAGAGATACTTAAATAGCTAAATGTGCGTATGATATAATTTAGGGTAATAATAATAATTCCCTTAAAATACAGTCCTTAGTGCAGGGTTTAATTACAGATAAATGCACGTATTGCACATTCGATATACTAAAAGCAATGAAAAAAAGATACAACTGACAGGATACTAATATGCATTCCTGAGTGAATGACTACGTACGTTCAGTCCAGGAATTACTTACAATATTGCACGTGATATGAAATAACAACTTTACATGAATATGTATATACAGTCCTGAATGAATAAGTCCTGAGTGAATGAGTGATTACAGACCAGAGTTACTCACGGATGGATGCATAATTGTTAAACTAGGTCCTAACACCCCAACAGTTCCAGGTCTATGTTGCCGACGGCCCGGCACCCTGGTGAGGCATTAAAGGACCCCCTGTAGCGCTCTGATGGCCAGCAGTTTGGCCAGGATCCATCTCTCCGCCACCTCCTCTAGTGTTTCAAGGCTAATCCCCAGAACAGAGCTAGCCTTCCTGACCAGCTTATTTACCCGAGAAGCATCACCGGCCTTTATGTTGGCGCCCCAGCAAACCACTACAAAAAAGATGGCACTGGCTGGTAGAAAGTATGCAGTAGTTTATAGCACACGTTGAAGGACCTGAACCTCCTCAGAAAGTCGAGTCGGCTCTGGCCCTTTTTGTACAGAGCCCCGGTGTTACCCGCCCATTCCAGCCTGCTGTCCATATGGACTCCCAGGAACTTGTATGACCCAACCATTTCCACATCCATCTCCTGTATAGGGACTGCAGTTGGTTGGGCCTTGGTTCTCCTGAAGTCCACCAACATCTCCTTTGTTTTGCTGATGTTGAGCTAAAGATGGTTCTGCTCACACCACACCACAAAGTCATTGATTGTGCTCCTGTACAGGGACCCTTTCCAGACTCAGGCTAAGGTTGAAGAGTCGCTGGAGTATTCCACACAAATGGTAAGCACAGACCCTAAGCACCCTTGGGCTGATGCGATAAGGGCCCGCCGCTTTCCACTGATGTAGTCTCTCCAGCTCTCTCTTCACTTGGTTGGTGGTGAAAGCCAGCCCAGGTGGGGAGGTGGGGGGTAGGGGGGTGTTGAGGATCAGTCCAGAGGTGGGGGGGAAGGGAGGTGTTGCAGATCAGTCCAGAGGGAGCGGGGGCGGAGGTGGGGAGGGGGTCACTGATTGTCTCAACAGAGGTGTTGTGAGCAAAGTGGGGGTGGGACAGCCGTAAGGGTGTGTGGCCTGGGGAGCTGGAGGGGAGGTGGACAGGGCCAGTATCGAACCTGTTAAAAAATTGCTCAGCTTGTCCTCCATCTTCTCCTTATACCCTCTTCCCCTCAGCAATCCGCAACTTCAGCTCCCTCTGGACGCATTTCAATTTGTCCTTGTCCCCCTCCTTGAAGGCCCTCTTCTTCTCATTCAGCAGGGCCTTGAGGTCGCTGGTGACCCAGGGTTTATTATTTGGAAAACAGTGTACCTTCATGGTGGGTACAGTGTTGAACAGTCAGGCACTGATTCAAATCTTTAAGAGTATATTGACGCACCCATGCGCCAATCTAATGAACATAATAAAACAATCCCCATCAAAATCCATCAGTTTAAGTAGAGAAATTGGGCTGCGTCTCACATACGCCTATGTCGCCCTTACACGTCTGCCCTGGAAAGTGGCATAGCTACAGCTGTTTGTCAGACCAGGAGACATCAGGAAAATCGGTCTTCTCATGAAAACGCCTGTAGTGTCTGAACGGTTTAGGCTACAAACGAATTACCAATCTTTGGAAAGATGAGACTCTCACGAACATGATGGTGTTCTCCATTTTGCTCTACTACCCCCAGAACTGTCTCAGGACTGAGTCAGTATTTTATCAAATCCTTTTTTTATATATATTTTTGGATATGTAAAGGGGTCCTAAATTCCAGATCAAATAGCTAAATGATCACCTTGAAACAATTCCATATGTCAGCTTAGTAGAACCCCCCCCCCCGACAAAACGTTATTATTTGTGCCATTGCCATATGCATAGGCCTACTGTTGATATGCAAAAACAAACAGTACATTTCTCACTATAGCCAGAGGTTCTACCGGGAAGTTCTTCTCAAAGATCTTATCATTTCAAAAAGGACCTCTTGTTTCATCTTGGTTAACAGTGAGGTATGGTTGTCAAATACAATAAACAAAGATAGACAGTTAAAAGCAAGCATGTACGGTTTGTTTTACAATATCTTCATTCAGCTAGACAAAAGTTGCCTTCATGTTAGGCCAGGCAATTAAACATTTCATAGGCAAATGGCAATAATGCGTTCGCCAGTGCGAGATGTGTGGTGGTAAAGACTGACCTCATCTGGCCAACATTAAAACATGCACAGGTATATTACAGAAATTACTTAACGTGATTATGTCCTGGCTCTAGGCAAGATGTGATGGAGCACTCCATACCAGTGGATCCCAACTCTGGTCCTCGAGTACCCCCAACAGCACACGTTTTTGCCCCGGACAAACATACCTGATTCAACTCATTGAGAGCCTGATGATTAGTTGATACATTTAATTGGTTGTGCTTGTCCAGGGCTACAATAACAATGTGTACTGTTGGGGGTACTGGAGGACCGGAGTTGGGAACCAATGCAGATAGAGGGCTATAGTCATCAATGCTCTGATTGTTGATTGTATGTTATCTACTTTAATTTAATCAAATCTAATGTCACCTCATCTGTCAGATACATTTCAATAACGTTCACACAGAGCCTATGAGACAGGTCATAGAGAAAATGTGTTTATTTTCCTTTGTTTTATTACATCACTTTACAGCTTTACCCGAGAAGCATCACCAGCCTTTATGTTGGCGCCCCAGCAAACCACTGTCCATGACACCCCAGAGATTGTCATTCATCAATAAGTCATTTACATTTTTCCCAGTTGATAATCATAATTTAAGTTCATTTATGTTCACAGACACAGTTTAAACCATCCAAAAAATGTACCCCAATCACCAAAAACCAACTACCGAAAATGAACCAAGCACACTCCTCAAACACATGAACCCAAAGGAACACAGAGGACTGAAAACCCTTGTTGACTTATTTCGCATTATGGAGCAAAAAATATAACATTTCATAGGAGAACGTATAATTGGTCATATAAAAAATCATCAATTATAGTCACATCCACATATGGTTGACCTGTGAACCAATTTATAATACTTATACTACTAAATATAAGGCATATGATAGTGTTAAATATAACACACAAAGACAGTAACCTCTGAGTTCTGCAGGTATCATCTGGACAAGCAGCTAAAGCAGACTGTTTGATGTGTTGAGGAGTCTTGACAGAATACAAATCAGAGGGTGGTTTGAGGTCCGGTATTGTTCTATTAATGCAGTGAATATTCTCAGTGCATTCCATTTACACTGTAATTAGCTTTAGGTGTTAACAACATGCTGTATCTGACATGTTAAATAGAATAAAACTTCTGAAAGTGTAAAAATACAAAGACAAATGGGTTCACCCTGCTTATTTGTGAGTACCAATCTGTGCAAATAATTAAATATATAAAATGAACATGTCAAATAAATAGATACAGTCATGAATAAATACATCAACAACAATCACATTTGAATAACACTCAGCTATCAACTTGGACCCTTCTCTTCCTCTGAACCAACTCAACACAGACAAAAGGAACTCAAGTACGATCAATATGATGCAGTTTGTCACTCCTAACTAGGCCAGCCAGGTAGGCAGGCAGTATCTGTGTTAGTGAGGGGAGGTGTGCACATCTTCACATATGTGTCTGAGTCTAACTACATGACAGTTGCACATAATTTCCAATACTGACATCACACATCTTACCACTTGGCTAAAAGAGACTTATTTTTATCCAGTTATAGAACACAATGAGTGTGAGAGAAGATTAATTTAAATTTTTGGTAATCTAAGCATCCAGCTATCTATTGTTACTCTTTATTACACAGAAAGCAGTGCATTTACACCATGCATTAGGCAGGTTAGAGCCATTCAGGGCTCTGCCCCACCTGTTTTGAGCCCCACATTTTTAGCACATTTTTAGCACAGTGCCGCTTTTTACATTATCGATCATAGTCTGCTGCTGGAAAAATGTATGTGTTATGGCTTTACACCCCCTGCTATAATGTGGATAAAGAGTTACTTGTCTAACAGAACAGAGAGGGTGTTCTTTAATGGAAGCCTCTCAAACATAATCCAGGTAGAATCAGGAATTCCCCAGGGCAGCTGTTTAGGCCCCTTACTTTAATCAATCTTTACTAACGACATGCCACTGGCTTTGAGTAAAGCCAGTGTGTCTATGTATGCGGATGACTCCACACTATACACACCAGCTCCTACAGCAACTGAAACGACTGAAACACTTAAAGTGCTGAAGTTAGTTTTGGAATGGGTAGCAAGGAATAAATGAGTCCTAAATATTTCCAAAAGCATTGTATTTGGGACAAATCATTCACTAAACCCTAAACCTCAACTACATCTCGTAATGAATAATGTGGAAATTGAGCAGGTTGGGGGTGACTAATGTGCTTGGAGTAACCCTGGATTGCAAACTGTCATGGTCAAAACATATTGATTCAACAGTAGCTAAAATGGGGAGAAGTCTGTCCATAATAAAGCGCTGTTCTGCCTTCTTAACAACAATATCAACAAGGCAGGTCCTACAGACCCTAGTTGTCGCACCTGGATTACTGTTCAATAGTGTGGTCAGGTGCCACAAAGAGGGACTTGGGAAAATTGCAGTTGGCTCAGAACAGGGCAGCACGGCTGACCCTTAAAAAGTACACAGAGAGCTAATATTAATTACATGCATATCAATCTCTCATAGCTCAAAGTGGAAAAGAGATTGACTTGTTTTTGTAAGAGGTGTTGACAAGCTGAATGTACCGAGCTGTCTGTTTAAAATACTAGCACACAGCTCGGACACCCATGCATACCCCACAAGACATGCCACCAGAGGTCTTTTCACAGTCCCCAAGTCCAGAACAGACTATGGGAGGTGCACAGTACTACATAGAGCCATGACTACATGGAGCTCTATTTGACATCAGGTAACTAATGCAAGCAGTAGAATCAGATTTAAAAAAGTGCTAAACAAATAGTTATATTGATTACGTCCGTCCTAGCTCGCTCATTAATGTCTTGAATCGAAATTACAGATTGCCTCTTATCCGCTTGTCGTCCCCTTAAGCCATAGTTTGTACATCTCAATGGTCATTAGAAACCACATTTGTTTAAGCAAGTCAGCCATATCAGCTATGTTTTTTTAAAAGGCAGTAAATGAGGCTGAATTAACTGTTTCGCTGCCAGACAAGACTCCACTGATAGCCTGGTGTAGCAGTGATAAGGTGTTGGGACTGTTGTTGGTACAGCTTTAGGCCCTAACAGTTTGTGGCCACCGTTTGTCATCATTATACATTACATGCTAAAATCGTCGCTGGAGGAGACCAATCATAAAGTCCACATGCCCATACAGTACTGTATATTCGCCTGATCACAGTGGAAGCATGGGAGGGCATGCAACTACTAGACCTATCTCAGACTAATTTATTCTATTACCAGGGAGCGAAGGCAAGTAAGATGGCATTGTCTACTGGTTCTGGTTACTAGGAGCTCATGGAAATCTATCACTATATGTCAAACAAATACAGCACAACACAGGTCACTACTTAAGGTCACAGAGTAGAGTGTGTGAGCCAATGAGAGAGTGACAAGAAGTTTCACACAGCCAATTACAACCAGGTATTGGCATGTGATGTCATTGTTCTATTTGTTACATAAATCCACATACACCGCCTTCATACCTTGCAAATTCACACACGCCAGCACACACGCACGTCCAAGCACTCTTATACAACACATACAGTATACACTAACATAGATACATACTTACACAAACTCACAGCCACACGAAGTGCAACACTGTTGCTCACAAAAGAAAAAGAAAGGGGAAAAAAGCATAAAAAAGCGGTGTCTTAGCCAGCTAGCAACCACCAAAGATATTTATAATTAACCCAAACTGCTCCTTGTTCTCTTTGAACTCTAACTGCCCCTGACCTTTCTTCTTCTGTGGGGTTCATTGGTGGTTGGCATCCAACTTTATGGTGCATTACCGCCACCTACTGTACTAGAGTGCCCCCAACTCCAGGCTATGTACCAGTTTTAAGAGTCCTAGCTTAAAAATGGACCAAGAGAATTCTGAAGATGCAGGAACGCCGCAATTGCGGGCCACAATTGCACCCTTCTCCTTTAGAGAGCTGCATTCCAGCCAATGATTAATATATACACCAGATGAGTGCTGTGTTGAAACCAACGTGCCTCCATCTTGGCACTCCCCCACCATTGTAGAAAATATTTTGGAAGCTATAGAAATGCATTTATTAGTGTCTACATTTGTTTTTGCCACATGTATTATATTACAGACACCTTAATTTATACTTTTCAATTATATTATGTGATCTAAACACAAAAATATATATTTTTTCATTTAAGTATAATTTTTTTGAGATTTCTAATGTTACTGTCCCCAACACAACAACAAGACTGATACATGTAATTTTGTCCTTGAAGCATTTAATTGAAATACTGTAGAATCCCATTAATTCCTATGGAGGACTGGTTATATTTAACTAAAATCTGTGCCACTCCATTTAGTATAAATTGTTACTTTACGCTAGGTTACATTACATTCACTTATGCAAATCCTGGACACTCAAATTAGTATGATATGTTACGTTTGGCATGACAGTAGATTACTTAAGGAAAAAAACGAAAGGAGGGTGGTTGGTCTGGGTAGACGGGTGGACGTATCCTCTCAATGGTCAATACATAGCATGAGCAATCTAGGGTTTATATACAAGGGCATTGAGTCCAGCTGGCACACAGGTCAGTGCAGACTGTAGTGACTGTCATGTGAGGTATGGAAAGTAAACAAACAAGCAAATAAGATGTAGCACAGATCAGATGGAGCACCACGGGCAGCAACCATGGCATGGGAACCCCCATGATCTGACGTTTCAGAACCACAAGACAGTGGATAGCGATGAAAGTAGCCAGGTCCTAGGCCACTTGAAAGGACATAGCCTAACTGCTGAGGCTTTAATCAGACTCACAAATGCCCTCAACCGACACAAACAATGCAATTGCACCGTTACCCATCAGCAAACGACTTCTGGGTTGCTGGCGGAATGTTTAAGGTGGGCACTTCGGCGACCCAGGTGTTTTAGGAAAACGTCCGCGGTTCGGCTGCCCGTTATCACCATAGGCTGCTGTAACAACATCACACGCTGCCCACACCACTCGCGTCGCGTGCACGAGCGTTGCAAAATAAATGTACACATACCTGTTATTAAATTGTTGCATCCACACTGCTCGCGCACACCAACGAGCATCTGCGTTGCCAGGCGCTAAAATAGAAGTTGGTTCTATTTGTGATGCTGATCTTGCTACAAGTCCCATCTCTCCCATTTTCTCATTGGCTTTTAGGCGCATATACCCACGTGCCATCTCCTCATTGGTGTTTAGAAGCATATACCCACTTGCTGAAGTAATACATATTATTATTGTGGTAATACATATTATTATGAAAGTTAGTTGCCAATCGCCATATGAAGTACCAAAGAAGAAAAAGAAGCCTCAAGGAAGGAGGAGAAATGACTAGAAACTATTCGGTTGACCGTTTTATCTGTGGATTAATTGTTGGAGTAGAGGACCTTGTGCGTTTCAGGTAAAATAACAGCCCAATGTTTATATACCAGGACAAATTAGCTAGCAACAGCAAGCTAGCTTGCTAAATAGGACAAATTAGTTAGCAAAATTGCCATATGTTTAATGCTTTTCGACCTGTCCCAACATTAGTATAATTGGTTCAGAGTTTGTTTTGATATGTCAACCTGTGTGTCTGTGATCGCGTTTGGTGCTGGGGGTAAAATCAACTTGCACGCGGTGACGAACGCGCGCGCCCGGTTTGGGAATTGTGTCAGCCTTTCAGCCTTAACTGGCGTATGGCCTGCTTTTCCTTCGGTAGTCAGTCTGTGGCGGTCAGTCGTCGGCGCTTGCACGCTCTACAGCGTCACTGAAGTTAGTTGGATAGTTTTCCAAAAGTTCGGATTTACAATGAAAGCCAAATCTGGGGTCATCCTAGTCTTGCTCGCTGCTTTCGTTTATATTGCAGCACAGGATGCTGAAGCCGAGCAAAACGTTGTGGAAGAGTTATTGGTGGAAACCTTGGTAAGCTATGTCTATTTTCTTTCCAAAGAAGCGATAGGAAAGTGGCGACTCTTGCACTATCCGAATGCAATGCATTGCAACATTCAGACCCAATTGAAACAATGTAGGCCTATCAGCTTTTGATTAACATTAACATTTGTATCGCTTATGCTGTGTAATAAAACGATGCATTTATTTATTTGGAATGCACATCTTACACATGATTTTATTTCAAATTTCTCCCCCTTCAAAAGGTGAAACCCGAAACTTGCTCTATAATGTCAGAAATGGGAGACACGTTACAAATCCACTATACGGTAAGAAAAAAAGTGAATTAATGCCCTAACTAAACATTTTCAATTTCAAAAAGGTAGGCTAGGCACCGCCCTGTTTGACATCAGACCTAGCCTGCCTAGCCTGCTTATTGAGAGAGATGTCGATTACATTTCGGGGATAAAAAAAAAAAAGAAACCTGGTCAAAAGTGTTCTCTGCAATTGAAGTGTTGCTGATTCATTGCACATCAATAAACTTGACTCGATACGATGTTGCCTATGTGGCACGGTGTGAAGCAGCACGTTTTTCCACATATGACTGGGGAATTCGTGTGCCAATCAAATAAAAACATTACGTTTTACATTACACATAGTTTGTAATCATATCTTGGATGGCAAGTAAATTGCGTGTTTTGCCCCATGTGAAATGGACACGTTTTACGCGTGCCAGACATTCTAGTCGGCAGTGTGATGGGGGAGGTGCAACACGTCAGCACTCCTGCCCAGTACCAGATTTCTATAACATATGTGGCTAGCTGAATCGTAAAATACCTAACCAGGCGTTGTAAGATCTGTCATGCCTCAGCAACGTCTGAGCGGTGGAACACGACCACACCAGAAAGGAGGAGGCGAAGCAAGAGGGATAACTGGGCCTGAAATCTCTTCTCCAGTAGGTGGCGTTTAAAAAAATAAATAATCGTAACCACATTGCTAACCTAATGCTTAACCATAACCGCATATTAAAACAAAAAAGCAAAATGTTATTTTAATGAATTTTTACCATATAGCCAATTTTGGCAGTTAACTAGTGAAAACCGTTGTGCCAGTTCACACGTGTATGCCATCTAATTGGCTAGAGTGGGCCCGTCTTGTCTTGCCTCATCCCCGATTGCCTTCCATTTTTGTATTACTGTATTTGTCATGTATTTGTCATTGTTCGAGGGGCCACTAGAGTATCTTGTCAATATAATGGATAATCTGTGACCAAACTCTTCACCCATGACTCGTCAAGCTTGACCATGGCCTCACCCATGGCCTCCCACTGGGCACAGATGTCAATTCAACTTCTATTCCATGTTGGTTCAACGTGATTTCATTGAAACTATGTGGTCCTTGATTCAACCAGCTTGTTCCCAGTGCAGCCACTCCTATAAAAAACGTTTTAAAGTCTGTCAAGTGTTTCACATTTTAATGTGAAAATGGGATATGCATCTTAATCTTCTATTTAGATTAGAATCACTGCTTGCATGCAAAATCCCTCTTAAATGCACCCACCATATTGTTCCAATGCTCTGAACAGGGTAAACTGCTGGCAGATGGCAAGGTGATTGACTCATCACTGTCCCGGGACCCCCTTGTTGTTGTGCTGGGAAAGAGGACTGTTATCCCTGGTAAAATCACAACCATTCATATAGACAGTATACGACATGATATATATTAACAAAAATATACCTTCAAATATAGTTTGCAGTGTTTATCACATAATTCACTGTATATAGATAACATGTGATACTGTATCTCCAACAGGTCTAGAACAGAGCTTGGTAGGAGTTTGTGAAGGGTAAGTAAACAGTCAAGGTCTGCCAATACAACATTTTGAAGTGGACCTACATTAATTTATAACCACTTCCACTAGGAATTCAATATGACTTGGCTAAGCAAGGACAATTAGTTTCAAATATAGATATTACCATGTGAAGCAATGACAAAGATCCGGTCTCAAACAACTTTGGTAAAATGTCAAAAATAATGGACAATGTAAATCTATGTGAATAACCTCTTGTCTTATGGTCCTCTAGACAAAAAATCAAGACCACTATTCCACCACACCTTGCCTATGGAAAGAGAGGATACCCTCCCACCATCCCAGGTACTTAAACACATCTGCATATACACACAATAATACAAACACACGGCAAATAAATATCTCACCTTGATAACGCTGTTCAGCCGGTCCAGCACCTTCAAAGGTCTGGTTGACCACAGCAACACATGACTCAGTACTTGATCCTCCCGCTTTCTTCTTCCCTCTGTCCTGTTAGCTGATGCTGCTCTAGAGTTTGAGGTGGAGGTGATGTCACTGATCCAGGCAACCCCATGGCAGAAGATGGTGAACGATGTCTTCCCCCTAGTGTGTCTGGGCCTGGTCCCCACTCTGCTGGGCATGGTGGGCCTCTACCTCTATAACAAGGCTAACGCCCAGCGGCCAGGCAAGAAGAAGGCCAAGGACAAGAAGAGCAAGAAGAAATAAAGGAAACTCACAGAACTATTTCAATAATAAAATTTAAAAACAACAAGGTAGTTGTTATTATCGGATGGAATATTCCTCTTTTATTTGATAGTTATTGTAAGACACCTGGTAGAAAGTTACAAAAATAGAACAAGAAATTGAGTTCTGCCAGGAGTGCATTCTGTCAGTTTTAAGTTATAGTTACTCCTAGTCAGTGTACAACTTGAACCCATTTTGAAGGACTGATGGTTTGTGTGATGTGAGCCTGTTATTTTGTGTGTCTACAGTGTGCGCTGCACAACGTGTGCTGCCTCAATGACAGTGTGGTGCTTGCGTTGGGCGTCAGCAGTGGGTTGAACGGCGATGGTGGGCCGTGACACCATCAGCAGGGGGTTGCGATGGCGGAGGATCTCGTCGCTAACGGAGATGCCGTCCAGGTACTGGCGCAGTAAGACCCGCAGTTGCTGGTTCTGCTGGGTCAGAGCTCCTTTTTCCCGTTCCAGACACAGCCGCTCCAGCAGAACCTTATTATAACGCTGCCAGAACCGCTCCAGAACCGAGTAGTCCAGCATGGCCTGAGCACACAGGGTTACAAATGAGAAGTTAGGTGGGAGTCAAAGAACAGATCTGTGTGTGTATATATATATATAAAATACAGTACTACCAATATACCTGTGCCAGCTCCTCAGATGGACGCTCCATAGCATTAGCTCTCTCCTGGCTCTCTTCCTCAGCAGTGAGAGAGGAGGTGTAGAAGGGCAGGACTTTCTCATGTTCTGTCTCCAGTTTACCACACATCTCAGCCAGACGCAGGAGCCTCTCCCCCTGATCCACAACATCACAGGGTGTGAGTGTCAGTCAGCGAATGTGAGAATTCATAGGAAGTGAGTGTCAGTACCTGTGCTGTCTATGTATGTATATGTAAGACACTATTTGAATGTTTGGCTGCTAAACATACACTAACGTACATACTGCAATGCCTACACAGGCACCACACACTTAACTACTGTATGTGTCCACATGCATAAATATTAGCACCTTAGTGATGATGCCCTGTAGTTTCCTGGCGGCGGCGTTGCTGTGCACCGTGAGGTTTGTGAGCTGGCTCCTCTCGGCTGCGCGGGCACGGCTCAGCTGGGCCTTGAGCTGGCGAGCCTGCAGGGTCACCTCCTCCCTGGCTGCCCTCAGGCCCCGTGCTGCCCCCTCACTCTCCCTCTGGCTGGAGTTCAGCCTGGAGCGCAGAGCAGAGATGGAGTCCTGGGGAGGGAGGAGACACAAAAATAGTGGGAAATGAGCACGCATAGATAGATAGGTACTTTATTGAACCCCGAGGGGGAAATTTCTTATGCTGAAGTACAGAGTGCATTCATGTATACTCTAATTCAAATAAAGTTAATAATACAATCACATAGAAAAGGTATTCACAGAGATGAGCAAAACAAGCATTCTATTCTCATATGGTAGACTGTTGCAGAGTAGTCCTCCTGTATTCTCTATAGGGGGAATTCAGATCTGAGTTACGCTCCCGTAAATGGAACTTAATTCCCTTTATCTCTATGCATATTCTGACCTTGATCTTAAGCATGAAGAAACGCATGTGCCAGCCAGGTATTCGTATAGAGGTGATCACACAAATGGAGGTGTGGCAGAGTTGTGTATAGAAACGCCTATTCTGACCTTGAATTAATTCCCTCATAATTCCACGACCTTTACGGGCAAGAAACCATGTAAAAACATCTACTTCATTTTCACGTCCATGTGGTTATTAATCTACATATTTTTTTAAATCTACTAAATGGAGACTAATATGATTCATATTTTTATGTCTTTCTTCATTGATCCCTAATACTCAGAATCTGTTCTCTCGATATAACAGAATCTGTTCTCTCCCTGAGAAAATCTGTAGGCCAACAAGTGGGAGGGTTTTCAGCGGTTGAATTAAAATGTATTCAGTGCGCAAATAGGAGCCACACCCAAAGAGTTTGTTGCGCACCTGCATACCATATATTCAAAATGTTTTAATCAAAACATGTTAAAAAGGCATAGATTTCCTAAGTCTGAATTGGCCCCTATATGAACAGTAGTCTCTGTAGCCCTACACTGACCTGCATCTTCTGCAGCCTCCTCATCTGCGTGTCGATCTCCTGAGCGCTGTGCTGGTCGCGGGTCCTCAACGACTCAAAGGCTATGTGACGGTCCTCTGTGGCCTCGTTGTAGCTGCGTAGGGCCTGTTGGAACTGACGCCACAGGCCCTCCACCGTCCCCTCTAACTGGATCCTCAACGCATGCTTCTCCTCTATGTTCTAATGGAAGGGAAAAGAGATCACAGACGGGGCATGTAAGCCGGTTCACACAATATCCCCTAACAGCTGGTTCAAGGCTTCTTTTGTTCTGTTGTTCATAATGACTAAGGTTAAAGGGATACTTCGGGATTTTGGCAATGAGGCCCTTTATCTACTTCCCCAGAGTCAGATGAACTCATGGATATCATTTGTATGTGTGTCCAGTATTTAGTTATTTACATTTTATTTTTCTTTAACCTTTATTTAACTAGGCAAGTCAGTTAAGAACAAATTCTTATGTACAATGACTGCCTACCCCGGCCAAACCCTCTCCTAACTTGGACGACGCTAGGCCAATTGTGCTCTGCCCTATTGGACTCCTGATCATGGCCGGATGTGATACAGACCGGGATTGAACCAGGGTCGGTAGTGACGCCTCTAGCACTGAGATGCAGTGCCTTAGACCACTGTGCCACTCGGGAGGTCAGTATGAAGGAAGTTAACAGTTAGTTTCGCGAGCCAATACTAACTAGCGTTAGCCCAATGACTGGAAGTCTATGGGTATCTGCTAGCATGCTAAAGAGGAGAGATTATCCTAGACCAATTGTGAGGACCTTGTACAGAAGGAAAAACAACTGATCCAGACCCCTACCCTGTTCTTGATGTCGTCTCTCGTGCTCTGGTAGTCCTGGCGGGCCTCCCCGTCCACCTCCATGTAGAACTGCTCCATGGCGAAGGTCACATCCTCCAGGTAAGCACACTCCTGCTGGTGCTGGGACAGGATCTGCTCCCTGGGAAACGCACACATTTAAGTCATTTAGCAGACACTCTTATCCAGAGTAACATGTAGTTAGTGCATCCATCTTAAGATAGCTAGGTGAGACAACCACATATCTCAGTCATAGTTATTTCCTCAATAAAGAAGCTATCAACAAAGTCAGTGCTAGTAGGAAAAGGTGAAGTGTGAGTGTTAGTTTGCGAAAAGCAAAGGTTTAAAAAAAAATTGGGGGGGGGGGGGGGGGGGGGGTATTTAAGATACACACACACACCCCACAGGAGGCTGCTGAGGGGAGGACAGTTCATAACGATGGCTGGAATGGAATGAATTTAACGGTATCAAACATGGAAACGATGTGTTCGATACCATTCCATTTATTCGTTCCATCCATTACTATGAGCCCGTCCTCCCCAATTAAGGTGCTACTGGTTGCCTGCGACACACACACCTGTCAATTCACATACGACAGAGAGCATCACTATCTAGTAAATATCAAACTTGCATAGAGGTTAGAAAAGCTTTTCAATTCAATCGTTCAGTGCAGCATAATTCAGTTATATTAATTGTTGTGCAGAACTGTCTATAGTGTCTCTGTCTATTAGAGAACTGGACGGATAGGTTTATCGGTCCTGGTGTGTGAAGGTTTTGCACACACCTCTCAGAATTGAACTCGTAGCTCAGTCCCTCCAGGCTGCTGTTCCACTGCTGCTCCAGGGATGCCAGCCTACCCTTCTGCAGGGCCAGCAGACAGTCCACACAATGCAGGTGAGAGCGCAGGGCCTGGGCTGACTGCTGCTCTGCCTCACTCAGGTCACACACCAAATACTACAGCACAGAGAGAAAGAGATATAGACTGTCACAACACAGGTGGCCAGTGATACCTAAATTGGAGGATGTAATGGCTGGAATGGAATTAATAGAATGGTATCGAACACATCGAGCACATGGTTTCCATGTGTTTGATTCCACTCCATTCAATCCATTATTATGAGCCTTCCTCCACTCAGCAGCCTTCAGTGTCACACATACACACACACAGTCCAACAAGAAGACTCTCTCAGATGTTTGTGGAAATAAATAAATACCTAACCTTGATAACACTGTCCTTACGGTCCAGTACCCTCTCAAAGGTCTGGCTGAGCACAACAATGTCACTGCGCAGTTCAGTTGCCCGTGTCTGGCGGAGAACTGCTCGCCACTGCTGCGTCAACTTGTGCAGGTTCACTGCACTGTTGCGCTCCTCCTTCTGCAGCTTATCCTGGTTGCATTACGGGTAGAGATGATGGGGACGGTACTTAGAGGTCATGCAAGGACATTTTGAGAATAGAATAGGCTTAACAAGTTACATCGGACTGTGTGACGTTTTATTGGTTTACATTCTTGAAAGTACCTTGAGGAACTGAGTTAGCATGTCTTCTTTCCTTTTGGCCATCTCATCCTCTGCCTGGGCTCTCTGCTGCATGTACAGGAGTCTCTCTTCCTCAGTCATCCCTGCCTGCTTCCCTCCTCCCCCCTTTTTTGCACCCTTCTTTGGCATGGTTCCTTTCTCTCAAGCTACACCTGGGGTGCTGTTTTGGTGTCACTCTGCGCACTTCACCTTCTGGCTCTCTTCATTCAAAATGGGAAGCCAAGAGTTAAGACAGACAGAATTTTAAAAAATCAGCAACCCACACAAAACAACCTAAACATTTAATTAACATCAAGTTGGTTGTCATTGTCCAATAATTAATCAAACGCATAGTAAAATCCTCATGAACAATGCCTGCTAGACGCCTAGTAATATTCCATAAATTCTATGATGCAATTTCGCACTGTCATATGCCAGGTCATGTCCACAGTTTTATACCCTGATGAAGACAGCTTGTCTGTCGAAACATTGGTTATTCGGTTATTAAATTATTGCATCTGAGCTCCTAGAGTGTGCGGCTCTCCTTTTCTTTTTCACATGTCCAGAGCCAGCCATGTCTATGCAGTTTACAAACAACCAGTAAATGTATTTTCGACAACAAACATGTTGCAGTGTCTTACCTGTGTGAATTCTAGATATATGACAGCGGGATCTCCCCAAAATGAGTTTGTGTATGGTCTCCTAGCAACATTCTAGGGGCAAACCGATCCAGGGGGCGCGCCAGACTGCACATACTGCGCCGTCAATGTGCCAAAAATAAAGTGCTTTGAAAAATGCTATGCATCGATAAAGATAATCAATCATTATCAATGAATTAACAATATTATAAAATGAATTAATGTAGTAATTTGTGATGTGCAAATTCGTTTATCAATACCCACTTGCAGAAACGATGCATTATGCAAATAAAGCAAGCGAAATGCGAATTACCATATTGCAAAACGAGACATTTCTCGATGTCCAGGACAGACAGGAAAACATAGACGCATGCTTTTTCACTCTAGCAAATTGAAATGATCTCCAATTAGCTTTGAAAAATAAGTATTGGAATGCGAAGCGCCAGTCAATTTGTAACATCAACAGAGAAACTTAGATTGTAACAAACAAACGTCTGTAAATTGTGGATTCATGTAAATGCATCATGGGAAATGACGGACTACTACTATCAAAGATACCGGATGCCCCATATCCTTCCGCAGTAAAATATTATTGCTATTTTGTAGAACCAAAATAAGTAGTTGATTTATTTGATAATAACATAATTATATTAACGTTCTATATACTACAAACAAATACATATGAGTGCTTTCTGTGTCGTTCACAACATTCAGTGTGCTGGAGAGATAGTTCGGTCGGCACCCGTACTTCCGGTCCTTTTTCCAGCCTCCTGTTCAATATGGTGAGTGCTTTGCTGAGTTGTCCACGATTTTGAAAACTAATGAATGGCTAAAAACTCACATTGTTGTGAAATGTACAGCTCCCCCCACCCGCCCCCATATTTAAATTCAGTCCGATTTTATTCTGATGCGGAAAAAAAATGTAATGTATAGAGTTCTATAGAGATACAGGGCTGTCAAATGAAACACCAAAAAATAAACATTCACCAAACCTTTATTCCCACAAAGGCAATCGAGGTAAAGGGTGTCAAATTTATTTAAAAAAATAAATCCCACAGATTTTCCAGTCTCTCATACTTCATCTGTGTCATGAGTAGGGCCAGGAGTTTTGCTTGACCATGGAAAACTCTGGGCCCTAACCAAGAGCAATAAACCCTACAGGCTTCAAGTTAATTCACTGTGAAGACCAAGAGATTGGGTAAAAGAGTAAGGCAACAACTGCCAAAACCAATCAGGACCTAACTGACCCCTTACCCTCAGTCTCTTCAAATCTCTCAATGGAAGTTCTTTTTAAAAATTCACATGTGCGTATTCCTCAAGTTCCTTTGAGCAAAGCATTGTGTAAAATAAACTATACATCTTGGTAGTCAAAGTTGACCAAAGGGATCTAAATGAGTCATGATTCCAAGCAACATTTTTACCAATGTCGGCGCTCTCTAAAAACAAGTCCACTGAGAAAAAAGGAAAATCATTGAACGAGAATAAGCATTTCAAAGTCAAGAATCACATTCTCAATCTCAACCACTGAGGACTGTGGACAACCACACACACCACTCATTCATGCCTTAGCAGCAGGTGAATCTTGTGCACATGTACTTATCAAATTCATATTTTAAAATGCCTGAAAGTGCTTTTTTAAAACATGTCTATTTCCTTTTTGGACGATTTACAATTTATCAACATGATTAGGCTACTTAAGAATTGTACAGCTCCCCCCACCCGCCCCCATATTTAAATTCAGTCCGATTTTATTCTGATGCGGAAATTTTTTTAATGTATAGAGTTCTTGTATAACTGTGGACCAGTTAGCTTGAAACGTGGGTTTAGTTTTGGTTTTGGTTGACCAAGAGTCTGTAAATCACAGGTTCGTGTGTAACGAATTATTCTACTGCGATTGCTGACGCAGCACTTATGTGACGTTTTAAGATCAGTTGATTGAGCCTTGCCAATGGGAGTAGGTAATTGGCTGAAACTAACCTACACAAAGGACCAGAGTTGAGGAACTCTTGTGAATAATTAACTCGACAGTGACCCTCTGTGCAGATGTTTCAAGACATTCATTGTGCCTTTGTTTATAGACTAAGAAGAGACGGAACTGCGGTCGAGCCAAGAAGGGCCGTGGGCATGTGCAGCCCATCCGCTGCACAAACTGTGCTCGCTGTGTGCCCAAGGACAAGGCCATAAAAAAGTTTGTCATCAGGAACATCGTTGAGGCTGCTGCCGTCAGGGATATCTCAGAGGCTAGCGTGTTTGAATGTGAGTAGATTGTTGAATGGTCTGAGGGTAACTAGTCATGTGATGCTATTAGGCACACTGTTGGTCCCCAGGACCAGCATTGAATGACACTGCACTGGAACATGTGTTTTGCTTGATTAGATCCACCAGATCAGTGGTTTATTACACTTCATACTTAAACATCCTTTCTTCTGTGCAGCCTATGTTTTGCCCAAGCTCTACGTGAAACTGCACTACTGTGTGAGCTGTGCCATCCACAGTAAGGTGGTCAGGAACCGCTCCACAGAGGCCAGGAAGGACCGCACACCACCACCCCGCTTCAGGCCCAGTGTGAGTACTCGAGCACCAAGCTCTGCCATGTCGAACGCATTCCATGGAAGGCTGAGTGTGCTAGTTTAATTTATTTCCTTTCAATTTGTCCAATTAAGACCTAGACAACCAGGTGATGGGGAGTTCTTAAATACTCAGTGACCTTAATGGATCAATCAACTACAAGGGAGGAGTGAAAACCCACAAACTGCACTCCATGGAATGAGTTTGACACCTGTGGCCTGCACAAAGCCTCATGTCGGGGATATCTGCTTGCATTGAGGCAATCCTCAGTCAAATATAGAAACTGACATTTACATTCCTGCTTATCCTCTAACGTTGGCTGTTATTGCATGATGTGATTGTGGACTACTGTTCTAATGGCATGTTTTCTCTTTCTACAGGGTGGCCCACCCAGAGCTCCTCCAAAGCCCATGTAAAACAGGTTCATTTGAAAATATTTTTCACTTGCAAAACATTTAAATAAATCTTTAAATATCTGAATGTCTTATCAATGTAGGACATATCAGCCACTCAAGTTGATTTATTTGGAATACTCTCCTTCAATACAGTACAAAACTTAAAGTAGTTTAATCTTGATATAAATACTTAATTACATTATTGTACATGAAAGAAGGCTCTGCAGTTAAAGTGAATCCACACCATTCACAGGGGCAGGAGAAGAAATGTTAACGGAGCAGATAGTCAAGTCAAAAGGAACACAAACACAGTGCAATAGAGAAACCTTGAAAAGGAAAGGAAAACATTGAAACAAGCGCACATCAGTAACAAAATATTTATCTGAAGCTGGGTTGACTTAAGGGGAAATACAAAATAAGCTTTACTCATTTGTCCTTTACATTTTTGTGAAAACGTTAAGGAAAGTGTAGCAGACAGCATTGTTACCACATGCACCAGGTTTTAAAAGCATAACTGCAATCCAGTGTAGTACACCAAAGAATGAAATCCAGGATCACCTCCTTTACTTTTTTCAAGGATTTGCTTAACTTCTGGTCAAAATGGATTTCATATGAGAAATGGCGCTGGTCACCGCCAGGGCAAGTATCAGACCTGGCCTATTATCCTTCTCTCGTTAACTGAAATGGCATTTTCACACTGTTACCTAAGGCCAGGCATCTCTGATAGTATTTCAGTTGACAAGCTCTGTTAGAACCAGTCATCGATTCTGGGACAGATTTAATTCTTATGAAGACTCATATCATACCATCTCAAACCTTGATCTTTGGCAGTTAATGTCCATTACTGTGTACATGCCATTTGGTTTACAAAACACTTTTTGCATCAACTCGAGTGAAGTCGCAGGCACATTTATTGTGAGATGAGTCAGAAGCTAGTTTTTTGCTGTGCCATCGGCCTGATTTGTGGAACGACAGTCGTGTCTATGTAGCTAGTTGTCGGATTGGTGACTGACTATGGCTGGCTATAATTAACACTAATTTAAATCCCCCCCGAATGTATCTATTATACATTTGTTACTGCTTATTGAGATTAAGACCCAGGACCAAGTGTTCTGTCCTCAAATCTATGATAAGCCAACATCCTCAAACAGTGAAAACCTCAGAGTAAGGCACAGACAGCTTTAAAGAGAAATGGATCTGGGGAGAGACCCTGCCCTTCAACAAATTAGTGTGAAACGATACACAACTTCCACATCAGTTCAATAATCAAACCATTTCTGATTTACATTCAAATATTATTTATCTACTTAGAATAGTAATTACATAACTGTTCATAAGGCATTACATTTAGAACAGCATTACAGATTAAGATTAATGCAACTATGCCCTGTAATTCAGTACAATGTAAGTGCTATGAAATAGTTTAAGCTCCATTCTGACATTTTCTTGTAATCTACTACCCCCTTGTTGTTGGTAAAATTCATAAAAATATCAAATAGAAGATACAGGGCTGTCAAATGAAACACCAAAAAAATAAACATTCACCAAACCTTTATCCCCACAAAGGCAATCGAGGTAAAGGGTGTCAAATTTATTTAAAAAAATAAATCCCACAGATTTTCCAGTCTCTCATACTTCATCTGTGTCATGAGTAGGGCCAGGAGTTTTGCTTGACCATGGAAAACTCTGGGCCCTAACCAAGAGCTATAAACCCTACAGGCTTCAAATTCATTCACTGTGAAGACCAAGAGATTGGGTAAAAGAGTAAGGCAACAACTGCCAAAACCAATCAGGACCTAACTGACCCCTTACCCTCAGTCTCTTCAAATCTCTCAATGGAAGTTCTTTTTAAAAATTCACATGTGCGTATTCCTCAAGTTCCTTTGAGCAAAGCATTGTGTAAAATAAACTATATATCTTGGTAGTCAAAGTTGACCAAAGGGATCTAAATGAGTCATGATTCCAAGCAACATTTTTACCAATGTCGGCGCTCTCTAAAAACAAGTCCACTGAGAAAAAAGGAAAATCATTGAACGAGAATAAGCATTTCAAAGTCAAGAATCACATTCTCAATCTCAACCACTGAGGACTGTGGACAACCACACACACCACTCATTCATGCCTTAGCAGCAGGTGAATCTTGTGCACATGTACTTATCAAATTCATATTTTAAAATGCCTGAAAGTGCTTTTTTAAAACATATCTATTTCCTTTTTGGACAATTTACAATTTATCAACATGATTAGGCTACTTAAGAATTGAGTGACTGTAAATCAAACCTGGTGATTAGTGAAGGGCAATCTAGGATTCAGAGTGGGTAGGCTACTTAGCAAGGGCAGGTGGGATATTTAATGTTATCGTCAACGTCATCCATAAAGATGTTGGCAAGAAATGGTTGTTGTTAATGCATGTCCCCCAGGTCAACGTCATGAAGGCACAGTACAATGAATAAACAATTATTTTAGGTCTCGCTTGTAAATAATATTGTTATTTAGGTTTGTTTCATAGTACACAAAGCAGTGGGATATCAAGGACCTAAAATTGCCAACAATCTTATCTCCACCCTTTGTTGAAATAGTGGCAGTGGCTCTCTTTTGTGGAATGAGTTTTAAAAATGTTTTATTATTTCTTTCAACATGCTACACAGAGAAATGTGCAGGCCCTAAATGTCATTCTATAAAATATTTAAATAAATTATATCTAGGCAGGTATCTCAGTGCAACAAAAGCAATTAAAGGAAACAAAAACAAACATACTGTACCCCATTCCACCACACGACATTCACACTGATAAAAGCCTTCAACTCTCATTCAACGTAAACTTCCAAAATAACAAACATACACACCTATACACAAATCGAAATTGGAAAGTGCACACCTCATTGAGGACAACCCCTCAAATCCCTTCTAAACATTTAACTTGGGGTCCTGGGTCTGGTCTGCACCGCAACTTATTAAAATACAAGACCTACAGTACTATACACCATCTACACACAATCTTTAACAACACTGTTGGACTAGGTGTGTTACGGAATGGAATAGATCTGTTAAAAGTGCTTTTCAAATAGAGCTTTGCTATAAACTGACAAATTCCAAGGAAGTCTGACTGTTCTTGTTTTTTCCCACATGATATAGGTTAAAATATTAATTAAAGTGCAGTAGAGGAAACAAATCAAAATGTCACAGATAAATCATTGTCTAGATGGTAGCATCACTGTTTTGTGCGCCCAGCTTTTACCAGGATAAGAGGAAAAGTAGACCACAGCAGGGGAAGGCACTTTGAGGATAAAAAAAGTGCATTCACTATCTATACTTCAGAATAAATTACATTTTAAAGTGCATTTTGAGTGGTGAGATTTCTCCCTTTCCTTTTTTAAAAGTGATGCAATTGAGCTAATGTGCCTATTTGAAGTCGAGGTTTATGTGATAACAGTATCAACGCCTGTGCACAAATAATTTACAAAATGCAGTTTTGTACTACCCCTCCCCCGCTACCCCCTATTGTGATGCAGACCAAACCAAGCAGGCCCTTCTCTGAGTAAAAAAACTAAACAACTAGGTACAGAGGCCCGTCCAGCCATCACTCAGCCTAGCAGGTGCTCCCCGCGGACAATGTGCGAGGAGAACTCATAGCGGTCCTGGCTGCGATGGCCACAGATGTTGCACTCGAAGGGCTGGCGGAAGCCGTGGCAGCCCATGTGGATGGTGAACATGACGTGGTCCAGGAAGAGCACGCGGCAATGCTCACAGCGGAAGGAGCGCACCGTGTGCCCCTCTCCGTCCACCACCCGAAACGCCTCCCTGGAGGTGCCACCCTCTTCCCTCTCCCTGTCCCTGTCTTTGGTGTGGCTTGGGCTGTGTCTGTCCCTTCCCCTGTGGTGCAGTAGGGGTGGAGTGGGAGGGTGTTGGTTGGAGTGGAGATGGAGGTTGTGGTGATTATTGTTGTTGTGGAGAGGAAGGGCAGGCACCACACTGCTTAACACTTCGTCCGGCATGCTCTCAGTGTCTGTGGAGTCCTGGCAACCGTTGCTAGGTGAAGGGGGGTGTCTGCGGCTAGGATGTAGGTCCTCGTGGCCCTCTGCAGCCTCCCTGCCCCCCACTCCCATGGACCCTAGGCCAGCCCCGGCCCCCGTGCAGTCCATCCTCGGTCCCAGCGGCGCCATGGGGGTGTGAGCCGAGCTGATGGCTGGCTGGAGCGCCGATAGGCAGGAGGGGTGAGGGGGGGGCAGCCGTAGGGGTCGGAGGCCTTCAGATCCACCACCACCTGGCACCCCCAGGTAGCCTCCTCCCAGGCCGGTGTAGTGTGGCTGCTCCAGACCACCGTGGTGCGTCTCCCTGTCCTTGTCAAAGGCTGCGCTGAGCTCGTAAGGCTTGTCAGCCAGACTGTGGCGCATGTGCTTCTGTCCTGCAGGGCAGATAGAAGACAGGGAAGCACACTGTACCACAACTCAAAGAGAAACTAGTGATCTTTTTTTAAACAGACACCTGATCTAATTAATGATGATGTACCCTTTGTTACCTGTGTGTAAATTGTGTCTTTGCTCACCCCACCCTTTACATATTCCAATTAAGTGCTGACCTACAAATTTCTGTGGTGTGGATCTCTTGCGTTTGGTGATGCTGTTGGCCAGCCGATCGATGAATGTCATCTTGTCTGAGGAAGGTTGCAGCAGAGTGTCAGGCATGAACTCCAGGTCCCTCAGCTTCTCTCCTATAGAAGACATCACACCATAGATGAACGCAGTAACATGCGGTGTGCGTGTATGTTTGAATGTGATTTACATTTCTAAGTTATCAAGGCTCTATAGGTTGCGTGTGTGAGAGTTTGTTCGCTACTACCTTGAGTGTGAGCGCTGGTTGGCTGCTGCGTCTCCAGGCTCTGTAGGTAGCTGTGGCAGCGTTCACGGTGCTCTTCCAGGGTGCTCTGCTGCTTGTAGCTGCGGCCACAGTAACTACACTTATAGGGCTTTCCCACTGAGGGAGACGACACTGGGGACAGACGGGGGGGGAAAGTCAACATACTGTAAATACAGTACATACAGAACTGTGTGTGTGTACTTTGCTCAGAACTGACAGGCTCAACTCAGACCCTCTTTTCTTCACCCAAGTGTGTGCGATAATTTGTGTATACAGTATGTGTACCCCTCTCACCCGAGTGAGTGCGGAGGTGGCCTGTGAGAGCGTCCCGTCTGCGGCATGCGTAGCTGCAGAAGGGGCATTTAAAGGGCTTCTCCCCTGAGTGCAGCTTAATGTGACGCAGAAGGTTCCCCTTCTGGGTAAAGGAGGCCCCACACTGATTGCATTGGAATGGCCGCTCACCTGGAGGAGGCACATACCAGTTTACACATCCCGACCCCGTACAAACCAGTTGGAGTTATGTGAAAAACCAGTTTCCCTCCCAGTCACGTGCGCAAATCACAATGTCAACCTGGTTTCGGGGCAGATCTGCTCCACAAACTAACCTAATCTTTTCGTATAAAGGACTTATCAATCACTCAATTAATTGGTCAGTCACCTGTGTGGCTGCGTTTGTGCACCATGAGGACATTGGGCCCAATGCAGATCATCCCACAGATGTCACACTTGAGTTTCCCATTGGGCAGCCGGGTAGCACCTCCTGGTGACGTGGGCTCCGGACTGGCCAGCTCCCTGTAGCCTCCTGCCTCTCCTCCCTGCTCAGAACACCCCTCCTCCACACTGTCCCCTTTCTCATCCTCTGGCCCTGTGCCATGGCCCACCTCCTCGTCAATGTACAGTTCCACTTTGATGGAGTTGGCTGGAGAGACACATATGAGTAGAGACACAGCTGTGCTTGCTAAAGTAGAATAAAAACATCTGAGCCACACAACCAGCTACCATGCTCTCCCTTGGAAATAATAAAGTTCACTACTTCTACAACAAAGGAATTGACAAATTGGAACTGACCACTAAGAGAGCGGCTGGGGGAAGTGTCCTGGCTGTTGGGGGTGCTCACTGCGGGGCCTCTCACAGCCCCTGAAAACTCCCTCTCCATCAAAGAGTCTCCACTGCCTGCAGTCCACACACACACACACAGACACACACATACATACCTACTGACAGTCCATTCAGTCATCTCAATAATGTCACATACATAAGGTCAATTAGTCAGCTAATACAAAGGACTGTCCATGCCCTGCCCTCCATACCTGACATGTAGGGATGGCCATTGCAGTCGTCATCCATTCTAACACCAGCTAACTGAAGGAAAAACAAACAGGTAGAGAGCCTCTAAATAATCAGTTCTTCCTTCTGTACACACATTCACAGTTCCAGGAAATGCATAGTATCTGAAAATTCTTGAAGTGCAAATGACCCTCATTGAGCCAAATCCAGCAATTTCAGTTGACATTAAATGGAGTGAGAGACAATGGCCTTTTTTTGAACACTTAGCTGTCAATTTCTTCGAGACTGTGGATTAGGCCTATACTGTCTGTGGCTTAGCCTAGGATAGTTGGTTGGTAGACCTAACTCGCTAGATTGCAATACAAGCAATATGCTACCAGCCAAGTTAATGTACAGAAGAAAGTCACTAAATACTAAGTCAATGTTTATGGAAATATCTATCTAGCTAACTACGTTACTTGTTTACAGTGTAACAGCCTAAAAAGCTAGCTACTTTTATAGATACATTGGTTATGCAAGTTGTTATAGACACCAAACTAAATTACTTTCTTCTTCCTAGGTACTGTACATACTTAGCTAACGTTACCTAGCTATATACCTAGCTTTTGGTGGGGGTTGTAACCTGCACTACGCGTTAGCACAAATAATCTTTGGTTAACACAGATGAAAGGGTTAGCTAGCTAGTTATGATCTTTGACGTTAGTCAGATGGCTAATTTAGTTGGCTAGCTTGTTAGCACATGTAGATAACTGAGTTCAGCGATCACTAGTTAGTTAAAGACAGTTACCTAGATGTCTGGCCAGCCTGACAACTGACAAACTAGTTAACGTTAACGAACGATTGCTTTTAAGTAGCTAACGTTGGATATCTAGATACCCACCGTCACCTGACTAAGAAAGACCGAAAGTGACAGTCTGATATAACAAAAACAAAATAGTAAGGAACGTGACATATTACTGCTAACGATGCAAACATTGTAGATATGTGTTTAATCTCAATTCCACGTTTTAGCATGTCTGTCTGGCTAGCTACACGAATAATGTTTCTTAAGCGGTTGCTATGGTACCCACCGGCCAGAAACATGCACTAATGCTAGACAGCTAATCAGTTGGCTAGCCTATCTGGCTGATGGCATCGTCAGATATAAACTTAACTAAAAGCACTTAAACAAACTATCTGTAGAAACAAGTACCTGTCACGATAGGCCTCGATTCTAGGATTTTAAGTTTCTGGTTCTCCGCTTATTTTCTCTTGCGACGACAGCATCTCCCGCAGCATTTACCTCGAATCCTAAACAATTTCCGGTCCGTGAAACACCGGGATACAGACCGGCTTAATCAACATAATGTCGAGTGTATCGAGTTTGTGGCTCCTCTAAGGACTTTCACATTCTCCCACTGACCCACGTGTTGCACATGACATGTCACATAGGACCTAGTCCTTCACAATCCAGATTTTTCATTCAGAGAAAAAAGATTATAGCCTACAGGAAAAAACTATTGCACCCTCTTGCCAATTGCCCTTTTCACCAGTATTGTATTTTCACTAAACTAGGTTACACTTGTATTCATCCAATATTGTTTCATATAGGCTGCAGCCCACTAGCTGTATAATTTCTGTTCCCTAAAGATTTTGTTGAGTGGAGGACTTATGAAAATCAAGTGGTTGGGATGAAGTGTAGTAAAATCGATTTAAGGATAAAACATAAATCATAAGACTGCAAAAGAGAAGAGGGAACAGTCATTGAAAATGTCTAATATACATTTTAGCTATTCAGACCCTTTACTCAGTACTTTGTTGGAGCACCTTTGGTAGCAATTACAGCCTTGACACACCTGTATTTGGGGAACCTCTCAAGCTCTGTAAGTGTCCGTTGGGAGGGGGGCAGTAGAACATTAATAGGGAGAGCAGCAGGAAGTTCAAGGGGCAGGGGGAGCAGGTAACTGCCTTGTGGCTATTCAGCAGTCTGATGGTCTGGGAGTAGACGCTATTGGACAGTCTGAACGTTTTTGCCATGATACTCCTATACTGGGATTGCTGTACCAGGCTTTGTCTGAGTGATGGAAGCAGGGAGAACAGGCCGTGGCTCAGGTGGCTGAGGTCCTTGATGATCTTCTTGGCCTTCCTGCAACACCTGGTGTTGTAGGTGTCTTGGAGGGCAGGCAGTGAGCACCCTGCGGGCTGTGGAGTTTCCGTACCAGGCAGTGATGCAGCCTGACAGTATGCTCTCGATGGTGCTCCTGTAGAACACTGTGAGGGCCCTTGGTGACAGGGCAAATTTCTTTAGGCTCCTGAGGGTGAAGAGTCGCTGCCAGAACTTGTCGTCAGCGAACTTGATGATGGAGTGCATTAGGCATATACAACAACTTCAGCTTCGTGTCTGGGCCTGAAGCAGTAGTCTACCCACCACCCCTATCTGCCCCACAACTTACTTAGTAGAGAGAGAGAGAGAGGCCGATACCCACAAATTTACTTTGAGTTGAAAAATAAATGCTGCTTTAGAGACTCACCAATACTATAAATGCTTTTACTACAGGCTATGGCAATGTTTTTTGTAGTTGCAGTCAACCTAATTGAAAAGTGCACAATCAATTCCATGACATTTGTTCCAGGCTACTAGCATGTAAGATAAACATGCACAATAATACAGGATACTAAAAAAAACTGAAGTATAACTGCAGTACAATTAAATACTGGTTGTTTAATTAATGGTATCTGGTAGCTTGCTGTGTGTGTTGGCTTCTAATGGTAATCTTTTTTTCCGTGTTAGCTAATTGCACTGTTTATTGTACTGCACATCTTCTGGTTCACTGAATGCTGTTTTGAAGTTCTATTATGACTAACTAAATTAATTTTCAGAATTTAACTGTCACGTTGTTGATTGATCGGGAGACAGGCGCAGGAATACGTAACGTTTTTTATTGTTCACCCAACAAATACAACATGCCACGGAAAAGGCACGGGGACGAAGCCCAAAATAAACACGTATACCTACTGTTAGTTACGGTCGTGTTATTTTCTCTTTGTTGTTTTCCTGTGTTTCAAGTTCGCTATTAATAACGTAATGTCGAACTACCACTGCGCTGCGTCTTGGTCTGCCACTCACCACGATCGTGACACACATACTTTACTTTTTTTTTAAGACTTCCAAGCTGTCCTCAATTGGGGGAACCTCTGTCGGGGGCAATGTCCTCAGGATAATGGAGCGGTGTGTTTATAAAAAGTTGTTTGAATATTACAGCATGTATTAGGTAAACTTGACCTGCCGGGGTGGAGAAGGACACAAAAGTTTTGAGAATGACAAGTATTGGTCTCCACAAAGTTTGCTGCTTCAGTGTTCTTAGATCTTTATGTCAGTAGTTATTATGGTACACAGAAGTATAATTACAAGTATTCCATAAGTGTCAAAGGCTTTCATTGACAATGACATTCAGTTTATGTAAAGAGTCAATATTTGCAATATTTGTTTTGACCCTTCTTTTTTAATACCTCTGCAATCCGCCCTGGCATGCTGTCAATTAATTTCTGGGCCACATCCTGACTGATGGCAGGCCATTCTTGCATAATCAATGCTTGGAGTTTGTCAGAAGTTGTGGGTTTTTGTTTGTCCACCCGCCTCTTGTGGATCGACCACAAGTTCTCAATGGGATTAAGGTCTGGGGAGTTTCCTGGCCATGGACCCAAAATGTCGATGTTTTGTTCCCCAAGCCACTTAGTTATCAATTTTGTCTTATGGCAAGTTGCTCCATCATGCTGGAGAAGGCATTGGTTGTCACCAAACTGTTCTTGGATGGTTGGGAGAAGTTGCTCTCGGAGGATGTGTTGGTACCATTCTTTATTCATGGCTGTGTTCTTAGGCAAAATTGTGAGTGAGCCCACTCCCTTGGCTGAGAAGCAACCCCACACATGAATGGTCTCAGGATGCTTTACTGTTGGCATGACACAGGACTGATGGTAGCGCTCACCTTGTCTTCTCCGGACAAGGTGTTTTCCGGATGGCCCAAACAATTGGAAAGGGGATTCATCAGAGAAAATTACTCTACCCCAGTCCTCAGCAGTCCAATCCCTGTACCTTTTGCAGAATATCAGTCTGTCCCTGATGTTTTTCCTGGAGAGAAGTGGCTTCTTTGCTGCCCTTCTTGACACCAGGCCATCCTCCAAAAGTATTTGCCTCACTGTGCGTGCAGATGCACTCATACCTGTCTGCTGCCATTCCTGAGCAAGCTCTGCACTGGTGGTGCCCCGATTCCGCAGAATCAACTTTAGGAGACGGTCCTGGCGCTTGCTGGACTTTCTTGGGCACCCTGACGCCTTCTTCACAACAATTGAACCTCTCTCCTTGAAGTTCTTGATGATCCGATAAATGGTTGATTTAGGTGCAATCTTACTAGCAGCAATATCCTTGCCTGTGAAGCCCTTTTTGTGCAAAGCAATGATGACGACACGTGTTTCCTTGCAGGTAACCATGGTTGACAGAGGAAGAACAATGATTTCAAGCCCTCCTTTTAAAGCATCCAGTCAATCAGCATGACAGAGTGATCTCCAGCCTTGTCCTCGTCAACACTCTCACCTGTGTTAACGAGACAATCACTGACATGATGGCAGCTGGTCCTTTTGTGGCAGGGCTGAAATGCAGTGGAAATGTTTTTGGGGGATTAAGTTCATTTTCATGGCAAAAAGGGACTTTGCAATTTTGGCCACGACTGTACATGTTCAATTGTCTATGTCTTGTAAAACTGTATGCTTTACTACAATGTATTATTGTTAGCTGGCTATAAATGTGAACTCTGGTTAAAAGTATATGAAAATTGTTTAAAAAACTGAGTTTTTGTAAGGACTCCTCTACTGGAACAATAAATATATCTTACACCATTGCTGCTTGTTTTGGTTTGAGCATAGTATACCCACCAAGAAAATGTATTGATTTTGGCAACCATGTTTAACTCCAATCTATAAGATTGTTTTTAGAGCCTCAAAAGTAGGCTGGTCTTTAGACAAATCCATGTCCCACACTGTTATGTGTCTAAGTACCAAATGGTATGGTAAAGGTAGTTTATTTTGTAATTGAGGCACTGCTGGAGATACACAAAGAGTGTACTCAACCTAACATAACCTTTTAAGCAGATATTTAACAGATTTAGATTTTGCTGTGGAGTGATCACTTTACACATAAGGACCACCACACACATTCATGATTTGTATTTACTTTATTTAAATAGGCAAGTCAGTTAAGAACAAATTCTTATTTACAATGACGTGTTTTGCTATATGAATTTGTTAAAAAGGCCTCATTTGTGTTTCTCTCACACGTTTGTATATAACTAAATCAGGCTGAGAGTGACCTCTGCTGTACAAAATAGGGCACCCTCATGTCAAGCTCTGACGTATGTAGTTTTACGACGGTGTGCTTGTCCAGTTTCCGACAGTAAATAAGTCGTTTGGCTTTGCTGTTTTAAGTTCTAAAAACGAATATTTTGATAATTTCAAACTAATTAAATTTAATTATATTAGATATATTGCAAGTATCAGTCGAAATACGTGTTCTACCAGCTTCGCTTAAGTTCTGAAGTTGCAACTGGACGCCTCGAGCGGCTCTGAAAAGTTTGTTGTTGTCACGTGACGTGAAACGAGTGTGGCGATAAAGTTTGTGTTTCTTTATTAAAAACGACCATAGCTACTACATTTTAACATTATCTATTGACGTTACTATTTTAAAACAATGCCTCAACCAAAGTACAGGAAGATTGCTGTGATTGGGTACAGATCTGTTGGTGAGTGAAATAAGAAGCTAACGTTATATAGCCTTTGTTTTTGTTTGCATAGCTTCTGACTGTACGCTATTGCTAGATGCGGCTAATGTCAGCTAGCAATAGCGTAGTTGGGTAGTGTTTTCTTGTAGACATTGTTCTTGTATAAACGTTGTAGTTGATATCCTTCTACTTACTCTAGTCACAATGCCAAAGTTGTGTGCTAACTTTGTCACAACAACTTAGGTTAAGCCAAGTTCCACGATTTGTTAACGCAGCCAACTAACGTTACTTACGTTAGCTCATAGATAGATAGATACTTTATTGATCCCCGAGGGGAAATTTCTATAGACCTAGTTAGCTAGGTATTTGCACTGTGAAATAGCTGCCGTCATAGCTAACATAACCAATCACAATGTGTAACTGTTGTTCAGAGTCAGGTAACATTGAGTGTCTTAATTAGCAAATTGTATTTTCCTATGATTTTGGAAATTACTGGTCATCGGCCACAACAATGCAATTTTCCTCTACAGGAAAGTCTTCTCTCACAATACAGTTTGTGGAAGGACAGTTTGTAGATTCATATGACCCTACCATTGAAAACAGTAAGTATTTGTATTTATTTTTTTCGTTGGATCAGTTTTATTATTTTTACTTATTATAAGGTGTCATTGAGGATTAAAGAATATGCATGGGTGAAAAGCAGAGCATATGCTCCTTTTATGATCATGCTATATCCAGCAATTACCATGTGTAATTTCACTATGTGGCCTGGCTTAGGCTTGACCACTGCCTTTTCACCTCTTTCCAGCCTTCAACAAAATGGTATCTGTCAACGGTCAAGACTTCAATCTTCAGTTGGTCGATACTGCTGGTCAGGTATGTATGCTTTACATTACTCATTTTCTTTCTTTACCTCTGTTTCTCAGCTTTCTAAAATAACACAAAACACATTTTTATACCTCCTGTTGGGTTCTGGTGATCAGTGACTGTGCCGATGCAACATGTAAAATTGTTGGGATATGAATGAAAAACTATTTTAAATGATTTATCTCCTTATCTCTACAGGACGAGTACTCTATTTTCCCACAGTCTCATTCAATGGACATACATGGTTATGTCTTGGTCTACGCAGTAACCTCCATGAAAAGGTGAGTAGGCATGGGTACATTTAATTTGCGGTTCATCCTTTGTCCTGGCCCTTTGTTGACCTTGCGACTCTACTGTGTGTATAGATGGTTGTCTATCCATCAATGCACACCGGTAATCTGTCTCTTTTTGTCTTTCACTTCTTGCAGTTTTGAAGTTGTTCAGGTTCTTCATGACAAGCTGCTAGATATGGTTGGGAAAATACAGTAAGTTAACCAAAGTTATAAAAGGTTGGTGATGCTGCTTTTGATGATCTGTTTGTGTCTTAAAAAAAAAAATCAAAGTAAAAAATATTAATTGATCTGTTTTCTTTTAGGGTGCCAACTGTTCTTGTTGGAAATAAAAAAGATCTCCACATGGAAAGGTAAAATCCTACTTGAGCTGAATGAAGGAGGAGAGCAATGGTGATCCCACTCACATGCACGGCTGGTACATTATGTATAGAACCATGCCACTACCATCCCATTTTAAAAAGTAGTATATGGCTTCACCTGGGTTATCCAGCCAGGGTCTTGGACCTTGTGATCATAGAGGTACATTCATGCCGCCTGACCTATAAAAAGGTGTGATGTCATTACATCATACTCAGTGTGTCCCTCCTCCCCTCAGGGTGATCAAGCCAGAGGAAGGGAAGAAGCTGGCCCACTCATGGGGAGCAGCGTTCATGGAGTCTTCTGCCAAGGAAAACGAGGTAAACAATGATATCTTCTCTGTGTGTCTATTCAAAAGCATGGAATGATTTATTGATTGTCAACTCTATGCATTGCAGACTGCTGTAGAGGTATTCAAGCGGATCATTCTGGAGATGGAGAGGGCAGATGGGAACTTTCCCTCAGAGGAGAAAAAGTGTGCCGTGATGTAAGAGGGTCTCACCAAGACAGCAGTAAGCTCATTGGCCGAAGCCAGGAGACACAACATCACCAGCCTGCCAATCATGACCTCCCTAGCACCAAGGAGCCGCAGTCGCAATGTGGCCACTTATAATTCAACAGTGTTTTACACAAAGGCAGCCAATCACTCAAACTGACTAAGGAGA
Organism: Thymallus thymallus; assembly: GCA_023634145.1. Taxonomy (NCBI): domain Eukaryota; kingdom Metazoa; phylum Chordata; class Actinopteri; order Salmoniformes; family Salmonidae; genus Thymallus; species Thymallus thymallus. Next base: position 20,746,019 of record CM042410.1, on the reverse strand, counting down.
ACTCCGACAGGTGTCACACAAGGGTTTCACTGTCAGTTTTACTGAAGTCTATCAGGTTTGGTTGGCATAAACCAAACCTCATGAAAAACAAAACATGAAAATACCAAATGTAATGTAAGAGCCACAAGGCCAAACTTCACAACAAAAAACAGCTCCCTGATAATTGCAATCAAATAGCTAGCCATGCATCAACAGATGGAGCGGTGACTGGCTAGTGTCCCCAACTCTCACTGGCTAGCTTCACCTTGTACATAATAAGGGCTGACCTTGATGCCTGAAAAACATGCCTGACTTCTTTTCTCAGGTCATCTGTATACTTCAATGAATGCACCGGCAATGGCAGAGACACAGTTCACAATGCTGTTGGAGCAGCAGTGGAAAGTCACTAATTCACAACTGATTGTCGGTTACAGTATCTTGGAATAAGTTCTCTTTCTCACAAGATGTGTGTTGCAAAAATACATTTCTTCTAGCATTGGTCTTGGCTAACATTTTTTCACTGAAACTTTCAGCAAGTCAACTTGAGGTTACATCTTTGAACTGTAAATCATGTCTTTTAGAAAACATGCCAATTTGTATTTTCTAGAATACATTTTTATGCTCTTCACTTCTGGTTGGCAGATTCATCCTCGCTCCCTTCCTCTATGATTTACCACCTGACTTTAATAATGAAGCTGTAATTATCCAGTGGACGAGCCCCCCTTGAATTATGTTTAGAAGAGAGTGGAATGGATCTGTTATATTAAAAAGTTATGGGATCCTAGACACAGGTTTGATCGTGTTGTTAGTTATATCCTCAGATAATACAAGTGTGTTCATTCAGCAGCATATTGAACAAAATGTATGCATACAATTAAGAAGATTATGGAGTTGCAGTTTTTGCATTCACAGATAATTCCTTACCACTGTGGACTGTTCACCAGTTCATGGGGACCACAAGATCTGCTGGTTTAGTTTTCGTTTTAATTTCAGAAGTGATGTAGGGCTTGGTCAAGCAAAGCAAGGACATTTACATTTAAGGCATTTAGCAGACGATCGACTTACAGTAGTGATTGCATACATTTTCATACAGCGGACACAGTGCTCACCATAACCTGATTTGCATGTCCACTTTAGCCTTACAAACAAAATATAAATTAGAAGCCCAATGGTTTTTACTTTCATTTATCCAGACGGTCCACCCCCTAGTATCTATTATTTGTTATTTAGATTTATTTTATAGAGTGCTTCTCTTTGAGTAAGTAGTAGATTGATTGATGATGCAGTCTAAGGCTGCGTTTACACAGGCAGCCCTATTCTGAACTTTTTTTCACTACTTGATCTGCGCTGAAAAAGATCTGATGTGATTGGTCAAAAGATCAGAATTGGGCTGCCTGTTTAAACTCAGCCTAAGAGAAGCTGGTGATGCTGTGTCTTGTGCCTTTCCCTTCAATTCCCTGCTTTATTCCCCCCTACCTGACTCAAGGTCCTCTAGGTTTTTTCCCCCTTCTCTGTTGACTTGACCCAATGGGGAAAACAAGGTGCACAACACACACCTGAACACCAATACCCCCACATTGGTTAGTGTAAACACAGAAACCTTGCTGTAAACAGTTTTGTATATATAAATAAATCCTTTACTCCTTTAAAAGTCTGTATTTTGTTATTGATACACTTGGGGCTCCCAAGTGGCACAGTGGCCTAAGACACTGCATCTCAGTGCTAGAGGCATCACTACAAACAACCTGGTTCAAATCCCAACTGGCTGTGATTGGGAGTCCCATAGGGCGGCGCACAATTGGCCCAGCAAGTTTGGCCAGTATAAGCTGTCATTGTAAATAAGAATTTGTTCTTAACTGACTTGCCTAGTTAAATAAAACACTTTTTTATTTTTTATTGATTAGTTGTGCTATGGCTGCTCAATAGCCATGTCTGCAGCTAAGAATTTTAATTCCAGCTCTGCAACAGATATATACAGCCACTATAATACCACACCACTTGGAGACAACTGTCAGTAAATTAGTAATTATTTGTTTGACAAAACCGAGCAAGGACGAATTATGACGCTTACAATTACTGTATGTAGGAAAAAAAAAATATTGTCCCTGTACTAAACCTAAGCCATCATTGATGGTCTTGACAAAGGATCATCATAACCCTTAATTAACCCCTGACCTTACAGTCTAGAGCAGTCAAACCCGGTGTGGAGCTGAAACAAGGCTGAAATTCTCTGACCAAGTTAGAGTTGCCAAGGTCCCTGACCGAAGACATCGGAGAAGCAGAGTAGAACACAAACTATGTGACCAAAGGAGAAGAGATCCTCGCTTTCACTAATAACATCTTATGAGTCTACCAGTCCTGGATCATCAGTCTACCTTCCATCCTACCAAACAATCGCTAAAAAAGACAGCACAATTATGAGGTGATAATTTTTATAAAATACTATCTATCTACAATTAGACCATTGATGGGCAACTTTGATTGGGGTGGAGGCCACAAAAAATCTGAACTCATTATGAGGGGCCGCAGTGGCCTGCAGGTCCACGTACCCACATCCATACCCACACCTGCAATCAACTGATTTATGGAATCAATCGATTTGTGCAGTTAAGCTAACCTAATTGCATTGTACCAGTAGGCAGGGCTGGCCCTAGCCTTTTGGGGGACCTTAGTGAGATTTGGTATGGGTTCCACCCACCTCACAGGCAAATAATTTTACTGGCCCGTCTTGACAGTGGAGAGAAAAATGTAGGTTTTAAAGTACATTTCCTGCAATTCTACACATTTTGCCATTGAGCCTAGAAAAAATGCTGACATTTTCTAACACATTTCATGCAATTCTATCCATTTTGCCATGGGGTGGAGAGACCTTTGCAGTTTTAACACTAGTGGTATGTGGGTAAAATACCTTGGGAAGCCAAGCCAGGAAAAAAATGACAGCCTATATCGGCCAAACTCAGACGACGTTAGGCCAATTGTGAGCCGCCCTATGGCACTCCCAATCATGGCCGGTTGTGATACAGCCTGGATTCGAACCAGGGTGTCTCTAATGACGCCTCTAGCACTGAGATGCAGTGCCTTAGAACACTGCGCCACTAACTGCATGATTTCACTAGTCATAGTGGGAGGACTAGACATGGCATTGCTACTGCACGTTTACTTTGATATGATGGTTGTTATGTCAATATTTGGCTTAAAGGCGTTTCCACCGCCATTTCTCGCACAATTCGTTTTACCGACACAAAAAGAACAAATTATCTGTTGGCATTTTACTAAAAGTACTGTTTCATCACAGCTGTCGTGATTATTTTTTATATTACTGTATGACTTTATTAGCATAAAAACTGTGGATGGAAATGTGGTTATGCACAACCACATTTCGAAATTGCATCAATTGTGTATTTCTACTAACTCAACAAATTGCTCATCCCTAAATTAGAACATAGGTTCAGATATTACAATGTTTTAAGATCAGAGGTTTGATGCCACAGCACCCGGTCGTCAGTAGTTACCATCACAGATACAAATTCATAAACCCCACCCATTTCTACAATTTATATTCTTAAAATCTGATTTTAAACCTAACCTTAACCCTAACCATAATCACACTGCTAACCTTATGCCTATCCCTAACCCTACATTACAACCAAAAAGCTAATTTTAGTTTTCATAAATTTTTACGATAACAGACAATTTTGACTTTTTTGGCTGTGATCTCTAGTGGAACCCAGCACCCTACTCACCCTTACTTCGCGGTCTTGCGTAATCGGAAATCAAGGAGAGGGGGCAATCTCTTGTTTCCGGTGAGTTTCAACGCTTATCTCTCGTCGTCTAGCTCCAGTTTAACAAATAGATACCTCTGAAAGAAGTCCGTCGTGAGAAACATTTAGGTGGTTACGTCGCTACCTTACAGGATCAATCAAGGGCGAGACAGTGAATGGAATATGGAGTGTGTAAGTAGCTTAACTACACCGCCAGCAAGGCTAATCTAGTTAGCCTACTAAGTAACGTTATAGCTAGCCAAGCACAGTGCGTGATGTTTGCTAGCTACATTCAAGTTCACACAATATTAGCTAGCCAGGCTAAGCCTGCTAGTTAGCTTGCAATATCAACTTAGTTATCTGTGGTTGTGTGTCGTATACCGTATGTACTGGTAGCCAGCGTACTACTACGAGCTAACTAACCAACGTTAGTTTGTTGCATCTGTTGTGTTCACATTCCAGACAGTAACGGTTGCTAGTTCACATTACAGTACTAGTTTACATCATGGCCTCTTAAAATACCAAATTGGAAGCCATCGTTAGCTGTTGACATTGTCAAGCCCTGATAATTTCAGAGAGGTTAAGATGCTTTATATTCTAGATGGCGAACTAAGAACAAAAAACTAGGTGCGCTAACATTACAACTGTAATTGTTAGCGCACCAGTTCCTGCTGTCAATGTAATGTTAAAGTAAAACCCCCACCCCCCAAAAAAGTATATTTTGGTATTTTTTAAGTTAAGCCACTGTTGATACAGTCCCACAATGTTTTGCATGCCAGCAGTAATGCAAAACATTCAGGAAGCCAAGTGACACTTGACACATCATCATATGATGCATTTTCGATGTGGCAAGTGACACTTTGCTTCTTGAATGTCCAATATCTTGAAAACTTGACTGCTGGCATGCAACACATTGTGGGACTGTATCAACAGTGGCTTAACTTAAAACATACCAAAATATAGTTTTTTGGGGGGTGGGGTTTCTGTCCAAAGGTTTTTATATCTAAATGCAACAAGGACACTGACAATGACTCACGTGCTTCAGTAGTGGCTAAATAATGCCATTTGTGTTGGTGTTTGTTGCTGCTTAAGAGGCGCAAACAAACATTCTTGAACCACTTTCAAACAGCAGTATGTTGGCTACTTTATATTCCTGATATGACTATGCGATGATTAGCCATGACTAACACATTGGTGGTAATGAATATAAAAAGCATTGGGTTCTTGTAGAGAGAACATAAGTTATTTCATTTTCTTGGAATTTTGCCTCGTCTCGGGGCAATGAGTCAATGAACTTATGCTCTCTTTTAGATTCCACTTGCTGTTGATGATGTGGATTGTAAAAAGGAGCCACTTCTAGAAGGTAAAGAGACACCTTTTACTGTTAATGCATAGTGTAGTAGACAGCAATTAAATGATAAATAGCTGTGCTCTGCGTGATGGGGCAATCTTAATCCTATGCATGGTGAGAAATTGTTAATGTGCTTTTATTTTATTTTTTTCATTAGTTTTTTAAAAATCATTTGGTTGCCTGTGTAGGAAGGAATCCTGAAAGTGTGACATCGTGATACATTCTGGAATCTATTGAGGCAGCTCGTTTAAATACAAAAATATTACAATTGTAAATGCATATAAGGAATCGACAGTAAGTCCTCCTCATTCTCCTCAGACCCAGAGTATAATGTCTACACCCGGTTTATGAAGTCTCATCGGTGCTATGACTTGGTCCCTACCAGCTCCAAGTTGGTGGTGTTCGATACTTCACTGCAGGCAAGACCATGTCCTGCTTTTAACTCCTTCTTGTCAAATAAATCTAGACCAAAGATGCTGCTTTGTGTTTTGTATAACTGCGTTCATCTCTCCATAGGTAAAGAAGGCATTTTTCGCTCTGGTGTCCAATGGTGTGAGAGCAGCGCCCCTCTGGGACAGTAAGAAGCAGTGTTTTGTAGGTAAGAAGAGAGTCCATCACCTTCTGTTGGCTGGGCTTTTGGCAGATTTTGAAATGCACAATGAGTAGAGTTCTGTTAGACTCTGGTAACCCAGTTATCCTGCTGATCTCTCACTGCAGGTATGCTAACCATCACAGACTTCATCAACATCCTGCATCGCTATTACAAGTCTCCTTTGGTAAGGCCTGTCCTAGCTTTCAGCCTGTCCTTGTCTTCCACACTTTCTATGTTTGCTTGTTTATATCATACCCTATGAGTGATTTGCAGCACTCATCCTTCCGTCTAATGAACAGTTGACATTCATGCCTCTCACCCCCCTTGTTCTGTTAGTCAGCACTTTGTCCTGTTCTAATGTTTCAGGTGCAGATATATGAGCTGGAGGAGCACAAGATAGAGACGTGGAGAGGTAAGGGCATTCATTAACTGTGCAATAATTAGTGACTGATAATCCACTGGTGCTCCAGAAGGCTAACTAGTGCCTATTCTGTTCTCCTTCACCATAGAAGTCTACCTTCAAGACTCCTTCAAGCCCCTCGTCAGCATATCCCCCAACGCAAGGTAGGTCTACTGCCATGGTGAGATGTTGAGGGTTGTCACTGGACAGTTGTTCCAAGCCGCTTGAACTCAATTTGGTTACTTACTGGCTCTGTTTGATACTGACACGAATGTGTTTAAAATTCCGCTTTCTCCCTCCCTGTTAGTCTGTATGATGCAGTGTCTTCTCTGCTAAAGAATAAGATCCACAGACTGCCTGTGATCGACCCTCTAACAGGGAACACCCTCTACATCCTCACTCACAAGAGGATCCTCAAGTTCCTCAAGCTCTTTGTGAGTCTGTTTTGGGATCCTCTTTTTCTTACACTCCCCGTTCATCTCTTTTACCACATTTTATCACCTGCTGTTCCTTTACATCTCAATGTCTCATTCTCGGCAGTAGATAAGGTAAGACGAGAGCAGTGCTACGACTGTAGGCCTTGTTAATGACGTCCACACCCCAATGTTTATAGATTCTGTTGAGGTAATATACAGCTTTACTTTTTTATTTTTTAAATTATTTTTATATATTGATTTTATATTTTTATGACCCCTTTTTTCCCCCATGTCATCATATTCAATGGGTAGTTACAGTATTGTCCCATCGCTGCAACTCCCGTATGGACTTGTGAGAGGCAAAGGTCGAGAGCCGTGCATCCTCCGAAGCACGGCTCCGCCAAGCCGCACTGCTTCTTGACACAATGCTCTCTTAACCTGGAAACCAGCCGCACCAATGTGTCGGAGAAAACACTGTACACCTGGCGACCGTGTCAGCGTGCATGCGCCCGGCCCCGCCACAGGAGTTGTTGAAGCGCGATGGGACAAGGACATCCTGGTCGGCCTAACCCGGACGACGCTGGGCCAATTGTGCGCCGCCTCATGGGTCTTGCGGCTGGCTGCGACACTGCCTGGGAACTAACCACCGTGTTTAATTTATGTGTTTTTCAAGCCACTTACATTAGTGGAACCTTGTGTTCTTTTCCCCAGATATCGGAGAGGGTTAAACCTGCCTTTTTAGGCCAGACTCTAGAGGAGCTGGGAATCGGAACATTCCATAAGATTGCAGTGGTGCGTTCTGACACACCCCTCTACACAGCACTGGGCATCTTTGTGGACCAGAGAGTGTCTGCCCTGCCTGTCGTCGATGACAACGGTTAGTGAGGGAGACGAGGGGACAGTTTGTTAAACATGTCTGACCCAGACTCTGTCCTGTTGTGTATTGTAGGTAGTACCCATGTACCCATGTGTCTTTCTTTCTCATACACAGGACGAGTGGTGGACATTTACTCTAAATTTGATGTCATTGTAAGTACTGGACAGCTGTACTACCAATGGGACGTATTTAAACAAAATAGTCACTGGTCAGCAGAAAATATTGTAGTTTTAGCTCATTGTGGGTGTTTGTGAGAGACTGACAAAGAGACTAAACAGAAAAAACGTAACCTGAATTATCCTTGTGCTATAAGAGTATTTTATAAAGGCAAAGAATTCAGTGCAGACCAAAGTATGTCTCTCCTGTTCTAGATCAATGGATCTCTTACCCAGTGCAGGCAGTATATAGAGCCTGTGGGCTGTTATCGACCAGCGGACTGGCTGGGGTTTATTAGCCTTTAGCCTGGGGAAACAGGAGCAGTTGGGCTCATTCAGCACTGGACTCAATTAACCCCTAGATGACAGCATGTGTTTTGTCTGTGTGTTTTCAACTCTGCTATCCAAATACAGTACCGAACACAAGCAGCATTGAGAAGTAATAATGTCCCCCACACAGAACCTAGCAGCAGAGAAGACGTACAACAACCTGGATGTGACTGTGACCAAAGCCCTGCAGCACCGCTCTCAGTATTTTGAAGGAGTGCTCACCTGCAACACACACGACACACTGGAGTCCATCATCAACAGACTGGTGGAGGCAGAGGTGAGCGAGATGGAGACACCTGTGTATACACTTTATTACTGTTTCGGTCGACAATTTAAACAGTTTCCTGGGCGTTTGTCAAGGTCAATACAAGTAGTACATAGAATCATGATGTAAAATATACACAGGCGCTGATCTTTAGCCTTGGCCTTTAGTTTGTGTAACATATGGTTTGTTTTTCTGTCTCTCTCCATCTCTTTTCTCTCTTTCAGGTGCACAGGCTGGTGGTGGTTGATGAGCAGGAGGTGGTGAAGGGCATTGTCTCTCTCTCAGACATCCTCCAGGCACTGGTTCTCACTAATGAAGAAGCAGACTAAGGTAAACACAAACCTGCTCTATGCACTGACCTTGATAAATAATATCAAAACAATGTGAATGTAATTTAGCTTCAACTCAGTCCCTGAGAGGCAATGTCTTACCTGTTCATTGTTTTGTGATTTTAAAGGATTTAAATAATTATCAAGGTGAACTAAATAGATTCATCTGGTGTTTTGTATTTCAGGAACTGCTTGAGGTTGTGATTAAGGAATGATTCCACCAAAAAGATGAAGAAGGATAGAGAAAATGAGTATCCTGGAAGAGCGGGAGAAAGAGGAGTGACGTGAGAGGGGGGAAAGATGGGAATCTTCAACATATCCCCTTGTGTACAAATATACATCTAGAACACAGGAGGACCTCTTTCTCTGCATAAAAATGTGAAGTCCTATTGACTTTCTCAATCCAGCAATATAGACACATACAGTAACAAGGGACATGCAGGAACACTGTAAATCAAGCCAAAACCCAAGCAACCAAAAATACCCAACCAAGAAGCAGGTCCAGAAGTGGCCAGTGGAGTGGCGCTGTATGTCCATTCTGGGCTGCCCAACACAACCTAGTGTCTCTCCTCTGTATGTGCAGGTGGTGGACCTATACAGTACATGAAGGATATGTAGTTATATGAAGGGGATCAATTTTCCACTTCTCAGACAAATCCATTCCCCACCTGCTCTCTCCCATTTGGTCTGTAGATGCACCGGAGAGCGGAGTCAGTAACTTAGCAGCTTTCCTTTACCCATCATCCTTATAGGTCTGGAATCGCTTAAGCACAACTAGCCAGCCAATCATGGATCACAGGTTAATGAATGTCACAGTGGAACTTGAAGATATAAAAATCTACAACAGCAACTCTGCTGCCTTGGTTACAGTAGGTGAAGTCTGGAATGTCAGAGATGTAACTGCTGTAGGACATGTCCTTTTAGAGTTTTACTCCTTATATATTGATGCACAACCACTGAAAATGTATGTAAATATAACATCAATGTTTTCTTTTAGTTATTTCCTTTTGTAAAGTGCTCTCATTTAGTCAGTGTCCTTGTTTGTCTTGACACACATTCAGTTTGACCCAGAAGACTGGAGAAATGGTTCACGGTGTGGCAGTAACATGAGGGTGTTTTTTAGGGCTTGCTTAGCCTTGTTCCTCAAAATCCTAGAGTCACATGAGAAATTATTTTCATTTAGACTAATTTCCCAATTCCAACAAGATTTCTTTAGAAAGTTTTCAACATGTAGAGTGTGTGGATTGATCATGATGGGTTCAGTCACTTTTGCTTGTGAACCTTTTTCTAGTCTCCTGATTGTTTTAAGTGCTTCTGAGATTGTATCTGATTGCTTCTGAATGATTGTATTGGGGGGTATATCAGTGAAGCATTAGACATGACCTTTTTGCTGTCTAGATTCCATTTTAGCCTTTCATTACTGCCTGCACTTTCCTTTTCACATTCCAAGGGCAAACCAATCTCGATGTATGAAAAGGACTTCCTTGGGCAATTGACTCGGTACATTTTAAAATTGTACTTTTCAAAATTGACTTTTGGTAGGAATAAGATGTGTACAAGTAGTGGCTAGAAAAAGTATGTGAACCCTTTGGAAATACTTGGATTTCTGCAAAAATTGGTTACAACATTTGATCTTCATCTAGTAACACACAAACAATATGTTTGTCTTTATTGAACACACCGTATAAACATTCACAGTGCAGGGTGGAAAAAGTATGTGAACCCTTGGATTTAATAAATGGTTTAGCCTCCTTTGGCAGCAATAACCATATCCAAATCTTTTCTGTAGGTGTGGATCAGATCTGCACAACGGTCAGGAGGAATTTTGGGCCATACCTCAGTTAAGCAATATTCTTGGGATGTCTGGTGTGAACCGCTCTCTTGAGGTAAGGCCACAGCATCTCAATCGAGTTGAGGTCAGGACTCTGACTAGGCCACTCCAGAAGGTGTATTTTCTTCTGTTGAAACCATTCTGTTGATTTACTTCTGTGTTTTGTGTGGTTGTCCTGTTGCATCACTCAACGTCTGTTGAGCTTCAATTGGCAGGCAGATTGCCTTACATTCTCCTGCAAAATGTCTTGATAAACCTTTTTTATCAAGACATTTTTCTGTCTGATAGCAAGCTGTCCAGCACCTGAGGCAGCAAAGCAGCCCCAAACCATGATGCTCCCTCCACCATACTTTACAGTTGGGATGAAGTTTTGATTTTGGTGTGCTGTGCCTTTTTTTCTCCACACATGATGTTGTGTGTTCCTTCCAAACAACTCAACTTTAGTTTAATCTGTCCACAGAATATTTTGCCAGTAGCGCTGTGGAACATCCAGGTGCTCTTTTGCGAACTTGTTTTTTTAGACAACAGTGGCTTCTTCTTCTGTGGTGTCCTCCCATGAACACCATTCTTGTTTAGTGTTTTACATAACGTAGACTCGTCAACAGAGATGTTAGCATGTTCCAGAGATTTCTGTAAGTCTCTAGCTGACACTCGAGAATTCCTCTTAACCTCACTGAGCATTCTGCACTGTGCTCTTGCAGTCATATTTGCAGGAGGGCCACTCTTAGGGAGAGTAGCACAGTGCTGAACTTTCTCCATTTATAGACAGTCTTACCGTGGACTGATGAACATCAAGGCTTTTAGAGATACTTTTGTAACTCTTTCCAGCTTTATGCAAGTGAACAATTCTTAATCTTAGGTCTTCTGAGATCTCTTTCGTTTGAGGCATGGTTCACATCAGGCAATGGTTCTTGTGAATAGCAAACTCACATTTGTCAATGTTTTTTATAGGGCAGGGCAACTCTAACCAACATCTCTAATCTCGTCTCATTGATTGGACTCCAGGTTAGCTGACTCCAATTAGCTTTTGGAGAAGTCATTAGCCTAGGGGTTCACATACTTTTTCCAACCCACACTGAATGTTTAAATGTATTCAATATAGACAAGAAAAATACAATTTGTTATTAGTTTAAGCACACTGTCTATTGTTGTGACTTAGATGAAGATCAGATAAAATGTTATGACCAATTTATGCAGAAATCCAGGTAATTCCAAAGGGTTCACATACTTTCTTGCCACTGTATGTAAATGCATTTTTTTTTATAGTAAAGTGTATTAAAGTTCTAATTTAATGCATGAGCAATAAATATTATTTATCTTACATGGGGTTGTGGTTTTCTGCCATTTGTTTTGACTTGTATGCACTTTTGAATGTGTTTTGTCATTGTCGAGCAGTAGGGTTGATATGTAACTGAGGGGGTGTAGGTCAGCCGGAGGTTGTGGGACGAGCAGGATGTGATGTACCACTATGGCCTATATTTAATCAGATCAAGCATTAACCGGTGATAGCCGACACCCGGCATAGCTGATGTGTCAGAGGTGTAACTGTTGGCGCTTTCAAATCGGTGAGCAGTTGCTCTTGTGATCATTGTCAAGAAGCCACACCTGTCTCACTCGCGTTAGAAGTTCAGAATGAGAAAGTGGAAAATGATGCTCAAATTGAAAAGCATTAAACAAAATGAGGATTTTTATCAACCTAATCGAGGTATCACATATTCCAGTGTTCAAACTTGTAAAAAAAGGCTGCATGGGATTTATCGTAATGCAACTGCCTTCATGTTGCTGGACCCCAGGAAGAGTAGCTGCTGGCTTGGCATCAGCTAATGGGGATCTTTAACAAATACAAACACCTTGCAGAAAATGGAAATGTCCGCTTTAGGTATAACGCCAGGAGCTGCTTGTGGATTTGAGAGCTTTAAAACGCAGTTGCACCTCTGACTGCCAAAACAACTGCTATGCGGCTGTCCGCTAGCGCGGATCTGATAGAATCTAGCCCTAAGTCAGGGTAATGAGACTGCTGACCACACGTTTGTGAACATCAATCCGCAACTGTGGACGAAGCATTATTACAGGGAATAGAGAAGGACATTAAACTAGAACATTCCTTTTGATTTGAATGAGGGGTAGGAAGACAGAATTAAGGTTGCATCTGAAAAACATTGGAAGATGCCTAAACCAAAATGCATGATTATATACAGTTTTTGCATTAGGTGTACATACTGGTATGAGCAAATAAACAGACAAAAACAAAAATGTAGAACAGTTGTATTTATTACTATAGGCTATATAATATTACCTATATACATGATTGGATACTAGTCCTGAAAAGGTTTTCACTCGGTTTTAAAAGCTTATTTTGATTTCTTTGGACGGGGACCTAGGTGTTCTCATGATTCATTGCTTCTTTAAACACAGCATACAACAAATAATTGTCATAATTCCCCTTAATAACGGAATGTGCTCAAAACAAGGCCATAGAGACACATCCCAACCATGGCCTATGACTTTTGCATAGGATCACTTCCCAACCAAGGACGGATCTCGACTCACCTCCTAACAGGACGAAGAACATCCAGGCTCCGTCTCCCACTCACAGCCAAAAGAAACAAAATTTTCAGGAAAAATATTCACATGTACACACACCATGTCCCCTTGGACATCTCCCAAGAACTATAAACAAACTATACAGTACAGGCGAGCATGACATGGTCACAAATTAAATCGAATAAATACATACAGGCCATACAGATTTCCTGTGGAACAGCATTGATAAGTATCAGTAGTATTAATGTTTTCACAAAAAAGTTAAACAACAATCTTTTTGTGCTACAGCCACACTGAATAAGCACCCTTTACAGAAGGTCTGGTGACTCCTCACTGTTACTTAGCTTTCTGAAAATGTGAATAAATCTGCAAGAGGTATTTACCGATCACCAAATCTGAAGAACTGCTTCATTAATATATTATAAACACCCTCTGCTTTCACTGGTATGATCTGCAGTAAAACAGTGAGGGGTGTTGAGAACGGTTTGGTTGAGGTGCTGTGGAGTGAGTAGTGCACACATTGGCCCTGCAGAGCCTTTTCTAGGAACTCACAGTAACCTGGCAGGATTAAGAACACAAGGAATGAGGCTTCATATCAGCAGTACCTTTTGAGTTTGTGCTCAGCAAAATAATAAAAGAAAGCGACAAATTTAACAGTACATACTATTTTCCTGAAAACAAAATACATGGTGAAAACAAGATTTTTGACATCAGAGATAAATCATCATCCATTATACAAACTATTTACAATTTGCATATCAAAGAGGTAATGTAGGTGTGGTAGAATTTATGAATATGGAGCGGAATATTGACTCAAAATCAAATACTGTTCTATAGTAATGGGAGACATAAAATAGGAGGGACTCAGTATGCACTTTCAATGACTCAGAGTGTACAGTAGTGTTGCTTTGGAGATATTCCATTGGATTGAAAATGGCTACAATACAGTCCATCGTCATGAAATACCATATAGCCAGGTGTTTGTATGGAGCATTCCTGCCTCTAAGTGAGGAATAGGAGTTACAAAACACAACAATGGATGTATTAATAGAAAATATAGTTACTTTAAATCTATGTAAGCTGATATCTCAGTGACTCACAGACCACTGCTACCATAAATGAGGAAGACTTGGTCCTCATTGGATTTTAAAAGCAATTTCTTAGTTTGTATGTACAACAGAGAGATCAGTCTACAACAGGATCGTTTCCACAAATGAGTGCCTTTTGCTTCCCATTGATATTTTAAGTAGAAATTGTGTACCATTTAATGAAGTGCTCTTTAATATATAGACCACAGGCAGAATTCAATAAATCAGATTTTCTATACAGACTTAATGTGCCAATATTCTGCATTTTGACATGTCCCTCCATGTACCCTCTGACTTCCAGGAAGATTTTAACCCACTTAACCTCAACATTCCTCCAAGTTTTCCCCCATCATTGTAAAGCCCTAGTTAATCTGTTGCTATGACATTTCTGAAGATGATTATATCCCATGTGATTAGTGATTCATTTTGAGAGAGAGAGAAAAAAGACCTGTCCCTAAAAAGACCCTGTTACGTGAACTGAACTCTCATTTTAATATGGTGAAACTCTGAACATTAATAGTCAAATCATAGTGTAAAAGCAAGTAAGCTGGTTCTACTCTTTTTGGCCATTTTCTGGTGGAAAACTGAGTGGGTCGAGCATAACACGTCAACCATGTTACCCATAGACAGGCTAGAAATATTTTATACAAAAAAAGTGTGAAGCTTACATTCAATTGCCCCTCCCTGTTGCACAATTTCCCCACAAGGATATTTATGGCTGATTTAAGAGGAAATCGTCAACCCTGTTACGGTCAACTTATATTACATTTACCTTAATAGGCACGTCTCTTTTTAATTTATTTTTAATTTAACCTCGAGATGGGAAAACATGTTTTTTTTTTTATTAAGTTGAACATGTGCTCTTTATGACCAAGTTAGATATCTCAAAAAGGTACCGAATTGGTGGAATGAACCCTACACAGAATTCATAGAAAGACTTTCTCCCCCATGTCGTTTCTTTGTGTATATATACACAAAGAAAACACTGAAAACAGTCAGAACTCTCCCAACAGCGATTCAACATGGCATGAATACAGTATAAAGACAAACAGAACAAAAATAAATGCATGTAAATAAATACATACAGGCCATACAGATTTTGCCTTTGGGGAAAGTTACCAAAAAAAAAAAAAAAAGGTTGTACAATTAACTTACACATTCTGTTACTAAATACACATTTGTATACAGTATATATCCTGCCATTGAGATTAATATGGGCATTGTCAGGTGCAGTAGTAGTAGTAGTAACAGTAATTGGGTTGGCAGCCATTTTAGTAGGAACAGAACGTAGAAGGGAACAGAAGGGTGGGGTAGGTTGGGGACAGGGGTTGTCAGTAGTTTTGGTTGAATAGGTGAGGTAGGGCTTGTCACAACTCAAACAGTGGTGGCTTTAAAAAGACTGGCAGGAGAGTTTTTATGTAGTGTTCTTTTTAAATTCTGCTTTTGTCATTGCAAAATCAATGTGCGTTCTTTGAAAAGACCCTGTCCCCCTCTTTCTCTCCCAGTATCCTTTAGTGCAGGACAGGATCCCCAGTGCTCTCCTCATGTCTTTGGGACGGGACCCTCTCAGACCTTGATGTCCTCCTGGACACTCAGCTGGGACAGGGTCTTCTTGATGCGCAGGGAGGTGAGGCGGGCGGCTCCGTTGGCGTACCAACACTCCCTCATGATCTTCCCCATTACACGCAGGGCCTGGGAGGAGGGGGAGGGAGGAAAAGAAGGAGAGATAAACTAGAGTTACCTAAAGCTCTGGGATAAACTAGAGTTACCTAAAGCTCTGGGATAAACTAGAGTTACCTAAAGCTCTGGGATAAACTAGAGTTACCTAAAGCTCTGGGATAAACTAGAGTTACCTAAAGCTCTGGGATAAACTAGAGTTACCTAAAGCTCTGGGATAAACTAGAGTTACCTAAAGCTCTGGGATAAACTAGTTATCTAAAGCTCTGGGCAGGAAAATCTGACCAAGGGTTGAGCGAACATGAAGAAAATTAGATTAGATAAAGTCATACATGCAGATATGCACAGGGCTAAAAAAGCTTATCAAAACCACCAATCCATCCTCAGAGAACAAGCCCGGCAAATGAAAACTTCATTTAAATACACAAGCATACAATGTAATACTTCTAAAAAACCAGAGCCATTTTCATATCAGTGAGTGACTGCTGTGCTATCATAATAGAATTGTTTGATTGACCTTAAATGAGCATGCATATCTACATGTGTCCATCCCTACCTCGTAGCTTTGCCACCAGTTGGGCACGTTGGGACGTAGTTTCTGGTCACACACCACCTTCCTCATCTCCTCTATGGAGGGGTCAGAGGGCACCAGATCATAGTAGGGCAGCTGGTACTCCTCATGGATACCTAGGGCAGAGGGCAAAGGTCAGGTGAGGTCAAAGGTCAGGTCCAGTTTGAATTAAATCTTTAACTACAGTGAGATAGATACTGTATGCATCCCAAATGACACCCTTTTCCCTATATTGTGCACTACTATAGGGAACCCTATGGGCCCTGGTCAACAGTAGTGCACTATATAGGGCAAAGTTCTCCAACTGGCGTGCCGAATCCAGCGCAAGAGATTTTATTTGGCACCCTAAGTTTATTTTTATTTTTTTACTGTTGGACAAAAGACAATATACCCTGAGTGCACAAAACATTAAGAACACCCCCCCACACAATATATTTTTTTTTATTATGTTCCGGCCCGAGGCTGAATCTAGTTGATGATCTCGGATATAGGGAATAGGGTGCTGAGGGGGGAGCCAGTCTGACCTCCAGCGTTGCAGCGGCGTGCGATCTCCCAGTAGACCAGCCCCAGAGCGTAGATGTCAGCACACTTAAACGAATCAAAGTGCCTCATGTTGATGCTCTCATCCAAGACCTCAGGGGCCATGTACCTGACAGATGCACAGAAAATATGTGGTTTGTAAGCTGGTCTATATCCCTGATGGGTGGTGGTATGTTTTGTGGGATGTGGGGGGGTCAGTGGGTGGAGTTGAGAAATCAAGAACTTCTTAAGGTTGAGGGTATGTGTGTGTAATTGTACCTCTTTGTGCCCACTCTCTGGTTAGGAGCGATGTCTATGGTGTCGGTGGTGGACTCGTGGCGCACTGCCAGCCCAAGGTCAGCGATAGCACAGGTACTGTTTTTCTTCACCAGGATGTTCTTAGACTTGAGGTCCCGGTGGGCAATACCTGGCTTGCCTAGAGGAAGGTAGAGAAAGTTAGCCTACCTGAAAATTTCTGCATTCCTGGCAATCAATGGAACTCATGTAACTGATAATTAACAGGTTGTCCAATTCATTTAAATCCAACATTAAATCATGGTTATGTGCAGTATACCACTGGCTTCCAATGACAGTCGAAAAAAACAATGTTGAATGACGTTAATAATTGACCCATCAAGAGATGCTTTAGTTTAGAGTAGTTTCTATGCAACTCAGAATTTCCTACCAGCTCGGAAGCATGGCCTACATTCACTGTTTGCAGAGCTAGAGGCCAGGAAAAGGGAGAGTAGGAAACAAATCGAAGGGTCCAGAAGAATACACACATACAGCAACATGCAATCCAGTTTGCACACAGGCACAAGTACCACACACACACACACACACACACACACACACACACACACACACACACACACACACCCTGTGTGCCCAGGATCTCCATGTGCAGGTGAGCCAGGCCACTGGCAGCCGACAGTGCCAGTTTGATCATGCCATCGATGGTGACGGAGTAGCGGTTCAGGTAGTCAAACAGAGAGCCGTATTCGTGGTAGTCTGACACCAGCCACAGCTGGGTCCATGTGCCATTATCTATGAGAGAAAGAGACACTACGTTTAGAGACCAATGTTTAGACCCTATACCATCTAATACGAAAAACTGACCTGAAAGCTACAAGCAGTGCTCTTCGAAGGGGAACATTTGTTGTGATGTCACACGACGACGCCAGACGGCCAGTGTTTACCTTTGTTGTCTGCGGCGATGAATCCCAGGATGTTCTCGTGGCGTAGCATGACGGTCTGGTAAATCTCAGCCTCCCGGAACCAGGAGCGCTCCTCTCTGGACGAGAAGATCTTCACTGCCACGTCTCCTCCTCTCCAGCGGCCCCGCCACACTTCTCCAAAACGCCCCTTCCCTATGATCTCCTGCAGCACAATGGTCCTGGCCACCGTCCGCTGGACAAACAGAGGGAGGCCTGCACAGAGACAGAGGGAGAGGACCGAGACATACCGGACACAGAGACAAGGCAAAAAAAAGAGAGGAATATACGGTCAGACAATGAATCACATTGTCTAATATCAACCACATTTCTCCCTATGGATTTTCTTTATCTATGGAAGACATCAAAGCTACAGTTAGTAATTTATTTGTTCCTGTTTTATGACTGATTCAATAGATCAGACACAGAGAGAGCCCCAGATGTGTTGTACTGACCAGAGCCTGATCCAGAGGTGGACATGTCGTAGATGAGGTCCTGCAGAGTCTTGTCCTTGGCCATGTAGAGGTGGTCACAGGAGGGGTCCTCCACCTCCAGCCTCTGCCTGTGCCTGTGCCTGTGGTGGTACTGGAACAGGAACACAGCCATGATTAGCAGCACACACAGCAGGCAGACAGGCCCTACGATCACTGCCACCAGCTCCACTGGACCCCATGTACCAGCAGGGCCTAAGCCGCCCCCCAGGCCCGGCCGCAACGTCACTGAGAAAGAGGGAAGAGAGACAATGAGAATAAATACATATTTCACATTTTAATTTACACTGAACAAAAATAGAAAAACAACTATTTCAAAGATTTTACTGAGTTACAGTTCATAGAAGTAAATTAGTCAATTGAAATAAATTCATTAGGCCCTAATCTATGGATTTCACATGACTGGGAATACACATATGCATCTGTTAGTCACAGATACCTAAAAATAAATGTAGGCGTGTGGATCAGAAAACCAGTCAGTATCTGGTGTGACCATCATTTGCCTCATGCAGCGTGACACGTCCTTTGCATAGAGTTGATCAGGCTGTTGATTGTGGCCTGTGGAACGTTGTCCCACTCTTCTTCAATGGCAGTGCGAAGTTGCTGGATATTGGCGGGAACTGGAACACGCCATCGTACACATCGATCCAGAGCATCCCAAACAATGGGTGACATGTCTGGTGAGTATGCAGGTCATGGAAGATCTGGGCCATTTTCAGCTTCCAGGAATTGTCTACAGATCCTTACAATATGGGTGATGGCCGTGCATTATCATGCTGAAACATGAGGTTATGCCGGCAGATGAATGGCATGACAATGGGCCTCAGGATCTCGTCACAGTATCTCTGCACATTCAAATTGCAATCTTTAAAATACAATTGTGTTTGTTGTCTGCAGCTTGTGCCTGCCCATACCATAACCCCACCATGGGGCACTCTTTTCACAATGTTGACATCATTAAAGTTCTCGCCCACACAACGCCATACAAGACCACGTTGAGGATGACGAGCACGCAGATTACCTTCCCTGAGACGGTTTCTGATAGTGTGTCCAGAAAATATTTGGTTGTGCAAACTTAAGTTTCATCAGCTGTCCGTGTGGCTGGTCTCAGACCATCCCGCAGGTGAAGAAGCCAGATGTGGAGGTCCTGGGCAGGCATGGTTACAATGGTCTGCGGTTGTGAGGTTGGTTGGACGTTGGAGGCGGCTTATGGTAGAGAAATGAACATTCAATGCTCTGGTGGACATTCTTGCAGTCAGCATGCCAATTGCATGCTCCCTCAAAACTTGACATCTGTGGCATTGTGTTGTCTGACAAAACTATGCAATGATCATGCTGTTTAGTCAGCTTCTTGATATGACATTCCTGTCAGGTGGATGGATTATATTAGCAAATGAGAAATGCCTACTAACAACTGAGACATAAACTGAACAAGTTCCACAGACATGGGGGGGTTGTTACACGTGGTCTGCCACTGCGAGGACAATCAGCTGTCCGTCCTGCCTCCCTGCAGCGCTGTCTTAGATGTCTCACAGTACGGACATTGCAATTTATTGCCCTGGTCACATCTGCAGTCCTCATGCCTCCTTGCAGCATGCCTAAGGCACGTTCACGCAGATGAGCAGGGACCCTGGGCATCTTTCTTTTGGTGTTTTTCAGAGTCAGTAGAAAGGCCTCTTTAGTGTCCTAAGTTTTCATAACTGTGACCTTAATTGCCTACTGTCTGTAAGCTGTTAGTGTCTTAATAACTGTTCCAGATGTTGTTCATTAATTGTTTATGGTTCATTGAACAAGCATGGGAAACATTGTTTAACCCCTTTACAAAGAAGATCTGTGAAGTTATTTGGACTTTTACGAATTATCTTTGAAAGACAGAGTCCTGAAAAAGGGACGTTTCTTTTTTTCCCAGAGTATATTTAACGAGGAAACATAATAACCCACACACGCTGAATTGTTTGAGACCCATGTCTTCTATGGCAGCAGATAGCCTATCCCTGTGGAATGTGTATGGAGCTCACCAGAGGGCACTTTGAGGTTGAGGCTGTTGCAGTAGTTAGTGTAGCAGCAGTGTGTGTTGAGGAGGCCCTCAGCGCTCAGGCAGTAAAAGGGTTGGCCCGGGGGTACCAGCTTGTCCCGGGTGATGCAGATACGAATGTGCTGCTCTTGGCCATCAATGAAGGACGTGGAGGCCATGCAGGCCCCGTCTGTCTCACACTGGGAGCCAGACTTCTGACACTGGGCTGTGGTGCAGTTACACCATAAAGCTGCAGACAGAGAGAGAGAATTGCAATATTTTTAAGAAGCTTAAGAAGTTGTGTCCGACATTGACACATAAAAAAACATTAAGACATTTTTCACTCCTTCACTGTATGAGATGCAAGTTTATATCCAGCAGAGGGCTCTCAAAGAGGTCCTTTAACAATTACATTTCACTGGCACCAACTTACGCTATGATCTTACCACTGTAAGCTAAAGCATAGGACTACAGGCAAACAGATTTACGGTGTGTTTATAAAATTTTTCCTCCAAATGAAATACACCAAGACAGCCCAACACCCGTAAACACTGTATCAACTGTAATCAAACTGCATGCCAACTTCAAAAGACACTTCGGTGGCGGGCCACAAAACAATAGTAGCCATTTTAAATGTCTTCTAAGCAGGGATTTTTCTGCCATTGAAATTCTTGGGCGGAGGGACCTCCCGAGTGGCACAGCTGTCTAAGGCACTGCATGCAGTGCTTGAGGCGTCACTACAGACCCGGGTTCGATCCCAGGCTGTGTCACAACTGGCCGAGAGAGTTGGCCCAGCGTCGTCTGGGTTAGAGGATTTGGGCTTTACATTGCTCATCACGCTCTAGCAACTCCTTGTGGCGGGCCGGGCGCCTGCAGGCTGACTTTGGTAGTGTTTCCTCCGACATATTGGTGCAGCTGGCGGGCGAGTGTTAAGGAGCGCGGTTTGGCGGGTCATATTTTGGAGGACGCATGACTCGACCTTTGCCTCTCGAGAGCCTGTTTGGGCAGGCCGCATAAGATATATACAGTGGGGAGAACAAGTATTTGATACACTGCCGATTTTGCAGGTTTTCCTACTTACAAAGCATGTAGAGGTCTGTAATTTTTATCATAGGTACACTTCAACTGTGAGAGACGGAATCTAAAACAAAAATCCAGAAAATCACATTGTATGATTTTTAAATAATTCATTTGCATTTTATTGCATGACATAAGTATTTGATCACCTACCAACCAGTAAGAATTCCGGCTCTCACAGACCTGTTAGTTTTTCTTTAAGAAGCCCTCCTGTTCTCCACTCATTACCTGTATTAACTGCACCTGTTTGAACTCGTTACCTGTATAAAAGACACCTGTCCACACACTCAATCAAACAGACTCCACACACTCAATCAAACAGCTGTGTAAGGACATCAGGGATAAAATTGTAGACCTGCACAAGGCTGGGATGGGCTACAGGACAATAGGCAAGCAGCTTGGTGAGAAGGCAACAACTGTTGCCGCAAAAATGGAAGAAGTTCAAGATGACGGTCAATATCCCTCGGTCTGGGGCACCATGCAAGATCTCACCTCGTGGGGCATCAATGATCATGAGGAAGGTGAGGGATCAGGTCAGAACTACACGGCAGGACCTGGTCAATGACCTGAAGAGAGCTGGGACCACAGTCTCAAAGAAAACCATTGGTAACACACTGCGCCGTCATGGATTAAAATCCTGCAGCGCACGCAAGGTCCCCCTGCTCAAGCCAGCGCATGTCCAGGCCCGTCTGAAGTTTGCCAATGACCATCTGGATGATCCAGAGGAGGAATGGGAGAAGGTCATGTGGTCTGATGAGACAAAAATAGAGCTTTTTGGTCTAAACTCCACTCGCCGTGATTGGAGGAAGAAGAAGGATGAGTACAACCCCAAGAACACCATCCCAACCGTGAAGCATGGAGGTGGAAACATCATTCTTTGGGGATGCTTTTCTGCAAAGGGGACAGGACGACTGCACCGTATTGAGGGGAGGATGGATGGGGCCATGTATCGCGAGATCTTGGCCAACAACCTCCTTCCCTCAGTAAGAGCATTGAAGATGGGTCGTGGCTGGGTCTTCCAGCATGACAACGACCCGAAACACACAGCCAGGGCAACTAAGGAGTGGCTCCGTAAGAAGCATCTCAGGGTCCTGGAGTGGCCTAGCCAGTCTCCAGACCTGAACCCAATAGAAAATCTTTGGAGGGAGCTGAAAGTCCGTATTGCCCAGCGACAGCCCCGAAACCTGAAGGATCTGGAGGTCTGTATGGAGGAGTGGGCCAAAATCCCTGCTGCAGTGTGTGCAAACCTGGTCAAGAACTACAGGAAACGTATGATCTCTGCTATTGCAAACAAAGGTTTCTGTACCAAATATTAAGTTCTGCTTTTCTGATGTATCAAATACTTATGTCATGCAATAAAATGCAAATTAATTACTTAAAAATCATACAATGTGATTTTCTGGATTTTTGTTTTAGATTCCGTCACTCACAGTTGAAGAGTACCTATGATAAAAATGACAGACTTCTACATGCTTTGTAAGTGGGAAAACCTGCAAAATCGGCAGTGTATCAAATACTTGTTCTCCCCACTGTATACAATAATTTTTTGTGGGTCCTCTAAGTCCAAACAGTGTTAAAGAAATTAAAATTGAGTTATACCCCCTTTTGCCTTCAGAACAGCCTCAATTCTACAAGGTGTCGAAAGCGTTCCACAGGGATGCTGACCCATGTTGACTCCAATGCTTCCCACAGTTGTGTCAAGTTCGCTGGAAGTCCTTTGGGTGGTGGACCATTCTTGATACACACGGGCAACTGTTGAGTGTGAAAAACCCAACAGCAGTGCAGTTCTTGGCACACTCAAACCAGTGACCCTGGCACCTACTACTATACCCTGTTCAAAGGCACTTCAATCCTTTGTCTTGCCCATTCACTCTCTGAATGGCACACATACACAATCCACGTCTCAATTGTCTCAAGGCTTTAAAATCATTCTATAACCGGTTTCCTCCCTTTCGTCTATACTGATTTAAGTGGATTTAACACGTGACATCAATAAGGGATCATAGGTTTCACCTGGATTCACCTGGTCAGTTTAGGTTATGGATAAGACAGGTGTTCCTAATGTTTTGTACATTCAGTGTATCTTGATTAGATAAGTATTCAACCCATTGTGTCAATACATGCATTTTTGGATAAGTCTAAGATGATACCTGGATAGTACATTATGTGCACATTATTCTTTTTTCAATTCTTCAAGCTCTGTCAAGTTGGTTGTTGATCATTGCTAGATCAAGTCTCGTCATAGATTTATGCCGATTTAAGTCAAAACTGTTACTAGGAACATTCAATGTTGTCTTGGTAAGCAACTCCAGTGTATATTTGGCCTTGTCTTTTAGGTTGTTGTCCTGCTGAAAGGTGAATTTGTCTCCCAGTGTCTGTTGGAAAGCAGACAGAATCAGGTTTTCCTCTAGGATTTCGCCTGTGCCTAGCTCTATCAGGCTATGTTTCTTTTAATCCAAAATAACTCCCCAGTCCTTGCCAATGACGAGCATACCCATAACATGATGCAGCCACCACGCTTGAAAATACTTTATGAAGAGTGGTACTAAGTGATGTGTTGTGTTGGATTTGCCCCAAACATAACAATTTGTATTCAGGACAAAGAGTTACATTTCTTAGCCACATTTCTTTTGCAGTATTACTTGAGTGCCTTATTGCAAACAGGATGCATGTTTTGGAATAGTTTTATTCTGTACAGGCTTCCTTCTTTTCACTCTGTCATTTAGGTTAGTATTGTGGACTAACTACACTGTGTTGATCCATCCTCAGTTTTTTTCCTATCACAACACAACTGCATTCCAGGTGAAGCTGGTTGAGAGAACGCCAAGAGTGTGCAAAGTTGTCATCAAGGCAAAGGGTGGCTATTTGAAGAATCACAAATATAAAATATATTTAGATTTGTTTAACTTTAACTGGTTACTACATGATTCCATATGTTATTTCATAGTGTCAATATCTTCACTATTACTCTACAATGTAGAACATTTTAAAACATGAAGAAAAACCCTGGAATGACTAGGTGTCCAAACTTTTAACATGCATACATACAAAAATGTAAACGCAACATGTAAAGTGTTGGTCCCATGTTTCATGGACGGAAATAAAAGATCCCGGAAATGTTCCATATGCACAAAAAGCTAATTTCTCTAAATTGCTAATTTATTTACATCCCTGTTAGTGAGCATTTCTCTTTTGCCAAGATTATCCATCTAAAGTTTTGAGGGTGCGTGCAATTGGCATGCTGACTGCAGGAATGTCCATCAGAGCTGTTGCCAGAGAATTGGATGATCATTTCTCTACCATAAGCTGCCTCCAACGTTGTTTTAGAGAATTTGGCAGTACGTACAACCGGCCTCACAACTGCAGACTATATGTAACCATGCCAGCCCAGGACCTCCACATCCAGCTTCTTCACCTGCGTTATCGTCTGAGACCAACCACCCAGACAGCTGATGAAACTGAGGAAAACTAATTCTGATTGGTTGGGCCTTTATGGCTCCACAGTGGGTGGGCCTACGCCCTCCCAGGCCCACCCATGGCTGGGCCCCTGCTCAGTCATGTGAAATCCATAGATTAGGGCCTAATGAATTCATTTCAATTGACACATTTCCTTATATGAACTGTAACTTAGTAAAACCGTTGCGTATATACAGTGCATTCGGAAAATATTCAGACTTCCCTTTCCCCACATTTTGTTACATCCCTATTCTAAAATTCATTAAATAAACAAAATTCCTCAATCTACACACAACACCCTATAATGACAGTGAAAACAGGTTTAGAGATTTTTGCTAATTTATTAAAAATAAACAGAAATACCTTATTTACATAAGTATTTCCATTGATTATCCTTGAGATGTTTCTTCAACTTGATTGGAGTCCACCTGTGGTAAATTCAATTGATTGGACATGAATTAGAAAAGGCACACACACACACACACACACCGCTCTATATAAAAACTTCCCACAGTTGACAGTGCATGTCAGAGCAAAAACAAAGTCATGAGGTCAAAAGGAATTGTCCGTAGAGCTCAGAGACACGATTGTGTGTCTCGGAGCAGATCTGGGGAAGGGTACCAAAAAACATTCAGCAGCATTGAAGGTCCCCAACAACACAGCGGCCTCCATCATTCTTAAATGGAAGAAGTTTGGAACCACCGATACTCTTCCTTGAGCTAGCCGCCCGGCCAAACTGAGCAATCGGGGGAGAAGGGCCTTGGTCAGGGAGGTGGCCAAGAACCCGATGGTCACTCGGACAGAGCTCCAGAGTTCCTCTGTGGAGATGGGAGAACCTTCCAGAAAGACAACAATCTCTGCAGCACTCACCCATTCAGGCCTTTATGGTGGCCAGACGGAAGCCACTCCTCAGTAGAAGGCACGACAGCGCACTTGGAGTTTGCCAAAAGGAACTTAAAGGACTCTCAGACCATGAGAAACAAGATTCTCTGGTCTGATGAAACCAAGATTGAACTGTTTGGCCTGAATGCCAAGCATCACGTCTGGAAGAAAACTGGCACCATCCCTACAGTGAAGCATGGTGGTGGACTGGTCAGGATCGAGGCAAAGATGAACGGAACAAAGTACAGAGAGATCCTTGATGAAAACCTTCTCCAAAGCGCTCAGGACCTCAGACAGGGGTGAAAGTTCACCCTCCAACAGGACAATGACCATAAGCACACAGCCAAGACAACGCATGAGTGCCTTTGGGACAAGTCTCTGAATGTCCTTGAGTGGCCCAGCCAGAGCCCAGACTTGAACCTGATCGAACATCTTTGGAGAGACCTGAAAATAGCTGTGCAGCGACGCTCCCCATCCAACCTGACAGAGCTTGAGAGGATCTGCAGAGAAGAATGGGAGAAACTCCTCAAATACAGGTGTGCCAAGCTTGTAGCGCCATACCCAAGAAGACTTGAGGCTGTAATCGCTAACAAAGGTGCTTAAACAAAGTTCTGAATAAAGGTCTGAATACTTATGTAAATGTGATATTTTAAAAAAAATGTTTTTGCTTTGTAATTATGGGGTATTGTGTTTAGATTGATGGAAGAAAAACTATTTAATACATTTTAGAATATGGCTGTAACAACAAAATTTGGAAAAAGTCAAGGGTTCTGAATACTTGGTCTCCACAAAGTTTGCTGCTTCAGTGTTCTTAGATCTTTATGTCAGTAGTTACTATGGTACACTGAAGTATAATTACAAGTATTCCATAATTGTCAAAGGCTTTCATTGACAATGACATTCAGTTTATGCAAAGAGTCAATATTTGCAGTGTTGACCCTTCTTTTTCAAGACCTCTGCAATCCACCCTGGCATGCTGTTAATTAACTTCTGGGCCACATCCTGACTGATGGCAGGCAATTATTGCATAATCAATGCTTGGAGTTTGTCAGAAGTTGTGGGTTTTTGTTTGTCCACCCGCCTCTTGTGGATCGACCACAAGTTCTCAATTAGATTAAGGTCTGGGGAGTTTCTTGGCCATGGACCCAAAATGTTGATATTTTGTTCCCAGAGCCACTTAAATTATCACTTTTGCCTTATGGCAAGGTGCTCCATCATGCTGGGAAAGGCATTGGTCGTCACCAAACTGTTCTTGGAGGGTTGGGAGAAGTTGCTCTCAGAGGATGTGTTGGTACCATTCTTTATTCATGGCTGTGTTCTTAGGCAAAATTGTAAGTGAGCCCACTCCCTTGGCTGAGAAGCAACCCCACACATGAATGGTCTCAGGATGCTTTACTGTTGGACTGACGGTAGTGCTCACCTTGTCTTCTCCGGACAAGGTGTTTTCCGGATGGCCCAAACAATCGGAAAGGGGATTCATCAGAGAAAATGACTCTACCCCAGTCCTCAGCAGTCCAATCCCTGTACCTTTTGCAGAATAGGTCCCTGATGTTTTTCCTGAAGAGAAGTGGCTTCTTTGCTGCCCTTCTTGACACCAAGCCATCCTCCAAAAGTCTTCGCCTCACTGTGCGTGCAGATGCACTCACACCTGCCTGCTGCCATTCCTGAGCAAGCTCTGCACTGGTGGTGCCCCGATCCCCAGCTGAATCAACTTTAGGAGACGGTCCTGGTGCTTGCTGGACTTTCTTGGGCGCCCTGACACCTTCTTCACAACAATTTAACCTCTCTCCTTGAAGTTCTTGATGATCCGATAAAATGGTTGATTTAGGTGCAATCTTATCAGCAGCAATATCTTTGCCTGTGAAGCCCTTTTTGTGCAAAGCAATGTGATGGCACATGTTTCCTTGCAGGTAACCATGGTTGACAGAGGAAGAACAATGATTTCAAGCACCACCCTACTTTTAAAGCTTCCAGTCTGTTATTCTGACTCAATCAGCATGACAGAGTGATCTCCAGCCTTGTCCTCGTCAACACTCTCACCTGTGTTAACGAGACAATCACTGACATGATGGCAGCTGGTCCTTTTGTGGCAAGGCTGAAATGCAGTGGAAATGTTTTTGGGGGATTAAGTTCATTTTCATGGCAAAGAGGGACTTTGCGAATAATTGCAATTAAACTGATACCTCTTCATGACATTCTGGAGTATATGCAAATTGCCATCATCAACACTGAGGCAGCAAACTTTGTGGAGACCAATACTTGTGTCATTCTCCAAACTTTTGGCCACGACTGTATATGCCTTTTAATTTTGAAATAATGATACAATCTTAGCTTTTATTTGACATGCTCCTATGGGTCCTTTTACATGGAAATGACCTGCAGCATTTACAGACTACGATGGAAGAAAAATAACAAGGGAATTATTGGAATTTCGCAGTGTCAGCTTCGGTGCCCCAATAAAATTAAATCATGCAAAATTTCACTGAAGAAGTCACCGTCTAGACTGGGTTTAATGACAGCCACAGCTGCTCACAAGTCAACCCCATCCTCTGTACAAATCACCACTACTACAACCCCCCCCCCCCCCCCCTTCTTCCCAAAAACCCTCCAAAGCCTACACCCATAAAACAGTAATTGCTGCTGGGGATGAAGAAAACCTTGAATGCTACTGTGAGACATCCCTCACACCCCCCTTCTCTGCCCTTAATTCCCCCTACCATCCACTCTAGTTTTCAGGTTAGGGCTAATCCCAAACCTCCACAACAATCTGCCCAAATTCAGGAGCTCCCCCTTTAGTACCCTTTAGTGGGTTCACTCCTCTACTCCCAATGATCTCAGTCTGGGTTGGTCAAATTCCCTGTAATCACCACACAAAGGACCAGTGCTTTATCACAAGATGAAGGATTATGAAATTGTATGGGCAAAGTCCACTTTTGACTACAGTAACACTGTCAGTAGAGCACCACTATTTAAAAGCAAGCTGTCGGCACTAAACAGATCAACTTTGTCTTTGAACTTCACTTCCCCCATGTGTCTACCATTTTATAGAGCCTGTAGGTTCAGAGTATCAAATGACAAAACGTCAAAGACACCTTGCTCTTGATGTCTGCATGTGCAATAACTTGTAAAATTGTTTATCATTCAACGTAGAGCCTGACCATAACTAATGAAATTACATCCAGTATAAACTAATTAATATAATTTATTACACAAGACTAATTCTACAGCAGAAAAGCAGTCATGTCTTAAGTGTAAAATGAACCATGGCTCAATAATCCATGCCATCTGGGAATGCTATAAAGTCCAAAAGTTGTGGGCGGAGTCAGAAAGTTGTCTGGTGCTTTATCTAAAAGTTGCTTTATTATCTAAATGTAGAACGTGCGTGGGCAACGGAGAGAAACAAAATGGTGCAGTTTGAGGCCATGTGGCTGAGTGATGCAGGGACTGGAGATGGGGAGTGTGAGGAGGTGTGTCTGGTCAGGGGTGATGTTGTGGATGTTTGTATGTGTATGTTTTGTATTTAAAAAAGATTTATCATCAAATAAAATATAACCTGATCGGTTGACCGATTTATTAATCTGCCGATAATATCCTTTTAGGGTATCTTTTTTTATCAGCGTTTAGGTTAATCCACCGAAAAGGACCGATATAAGATAGAGGAAAAAAGCTGTTCTTTATAGAATTTGACTCTTATTTTAGAATTTCATTATTATGTCTTGAAGAGGGCGTTTGAATGGGTGTTATTAGTATTCTATTACCCTAATGGTGATAAAATGATGAGCAAATTGCTTCTCTCAGATGATTTGTTTTAGATTAGAACACAAGGTGATTCAGTATTATGGTTAAGAGTTTTTTTTTTATATTGATAATAATATTCCAATGGCTATAGGCCTATCTCGGGGCGGCAGGTAGCCTAGTGGTTAGAGTGTTGGGCCCGTAACTGAAAGGTTGCCGGATCGAGCTGACAAGGTAAAAATCTGTCATCTGCCCCTGAACAAGGCAGTTAACCCACTGTTCCTAGGCCGTCATTGTAAATAAGAATTTGTTCTTAACTGACTTGCCTAGTAAAATAAAGGTTAAATAAATAAATACAAAATCTTGACTTGGCTATAACAAGACTGGACACTTTCACCCAACATAACTACACCAGTCGGAGAGGAGAGAACTACTGCTTATATGGTGAGTGCTTAGTAGATATAAGCTTGCCAGCCAAAAATGCACACTGGTCATATACTGTTACGTGAAGTGTCATAGTAGGGTGTGAAGCAAGTGCTGTGCTAAGAAACCTCAACTCTGTGGTATCGTTACAGACCTTTAGTGAAGCCCGCAAAATCTGGTGTGTTATACATGCTCATTGCGAAGTGTATTCCTCAAGCTCTGTCATTCAAATGTTTTCAGAGACACTGAAAAAAAACACAGCAGGTTACAAAGTAGACCTTAGTTGCTACATTTTGATGTATGGGTAGTCATTTCAGGCCATGGACTGGTCCAAATTCACGTTGCCACCCCCATTTCCATGACTAACTAGCTGTGTGGGAGTACTTGACGCCGTTCACTCAGACAACGCTTGAAGGCAAGCGGCAGCGTTGTGCCAGAAGCGAATTGTGATGTTATTGTTTTTTCCTTTCAAGTGACAAATACCAGAATTCAGTGGCTACAGCCCTACAAATCGATGAAAACATAGCTAAATACATGCATGTGGATGTCCAGCTGGCTAGCATGAGGAAGCTCATTCTTCAGAGCCTAGGTACAAGTTTTGCTGGAATCAGTGCAGTTTATCCTCCTTTCACAAAAAAAATACGGATTTCTGGAGCCGCTGCTAAAGGAATATGGGACTGGGATGATATCATTGTTTTTTTTTGTTTTTTGGGGGGGTGAAGGGAAAAAAAATACTTTTAGGCTAGGAGCGCAGGTTAAATAATTACTTGAGGTGCAGGTTATTAACAACAGTTTATGGCAATGAAGTCAGTCACAAAAGTAGGCTAGAAAGGGTAACTTCCCACACTTCACCATTCAATCAGTTATGCTCATCACTCAAATCTCCTTAGCTAGTGGAAATAAATGAACTTTTGAACTCAAGTTAGCTTGAACTAGCTACTTGCTTTAGCGTTGGTTAGCTAGCTAGCTATGAAAGTTGTGGACAAGAGGCTAATTAGGAAGAGATTCATTTTAGGAAATGTTTGAGGAACTTTCAAACAATAGGGTATCAAGCTGGCCTTATGAAAATATAACTTAGCAGGGTTTTTTCTGTATCAAAAAGGGGCTTAGGTGGTGGGCATGGCAGGGGGGCGTAGTTGGCCCATCAGTGCAGCTGAATTTTGTTTGAACGTTGTAGAGACCACCCCCCTCCCCTCCTCTCTCTCCCTCTCTCTGGAATTTTCTTCACAATAAACAACCCAGGGTTTGACGCCATGCCATCTTGAATCTGTACATCTAACAGTGATCATAAACGTTGACAGGAGTTTTATGATTTGGAAATGTGAAGTGCACATTTGGACTGATGTATGGCTTGCTTGTCATGACTCTACTTGAGTATCCACAGATCAGGATGGATCAAGCTCTTGCAGCCCCTCTCCGACCCAAAGGGCATAAAAGGGATGAGTTGAGAATTAGCTTACTATGACCGAGAGACCCACAGCTGCAGTGCGACTCTCGAGCGGTTACAACCCTGAAAATCAACACAGAGCAAAGACGACACGTGGCCTCTAACACTCAATGTCACGGCTGAGTGATTGCTCTAACAACTGTATCTGAGAAAGTGAATTGATGTCGGAACATTCTCTTAAACTCTCAACTATAGTCCACACTCTGCTCTCATCGTCCCACTGGGGATCATCGACACGGCTATTAGACGGCTTCAGACCAAAAGAAAAAAGTCACTGAGACCACAGACACCAAAGGAGAAGGACATAGTGACATCTGCTGGAGGAGAAGGCCAATCGCTGAGATAGAACGAAGAAGAAAGACACTTCAGAAACGTAAATACACTTGTTGCCCTTCTTATAATTGCGGTGGTTAGGTTGCTAAGTATTTTGATTACTGTGAGTGTAGCTTTTGTGTTTCTTTCTCTCTTTTTCACTCTACATTATGCTATTTTCTGGTGAACACCAATCGTATTGTGTTAGTCCGCAAGGGACAGTTTCATTGTATTAGAACGATATTCTACAACCCAAACTATGTGTGTATCCTGTATTATCATTTAGATAGTTAGTAAATAAATAATTAAACCAATGTGCAATACGGAATGATCAGTGAGACTGGGGTTTGTGCAGAGTCTACAACGTTTAGAACAAGACTGATGAGGTAATATACATTTAATAAGGGACTGCTATCGACATATGAAAATATTCTTGAGTTAATTCGGGAAATGGTAAATCATTAAACAAACCTTTTCTGTGGTGCCCCAAGATTCCTAATGATGCACTGTCAACTGTGGGACCTTATACAGTCATGTATATTGGTACCCTTGCACTTTCCCCCCTAAAAATAAGTTGAAATTGACCAAAGTATTGGGTCTCCACAATTCGTTATTTCACTTTTAATATTACAGAACAATTGTTTTAATTCAGAACGTAATATATCCACATCCTAGACTTAATTTTTGGTAGCACAGTCTTTGGTCAAAATAACTGCAATTAAGCGCTTCCTATAGCCATCAATGAGCTTCCTGTAGATCTGTACTGGCAGTTTGGCCCACTCCTCTTGTGCAAACTTCTCCAGTTCTCCCAGATTTGACGGGTGCCTTCTCCCAACTGCTGTTTTCAGATCTCTGGATTCATTGCTGGCCACTTCAGAACAATCCAGCATTTTGTCTTGAACCATTCCTGTGTGCTTTTTGAAGTGTGTTTAGGGTCATTGTCCTGCTGGAAGACCCATGACCTTCGACAGAGACCCAGGTTTCTGAGACTGGGTCTGACATTGCATTGCAAAATGCCTTGGTATTCTCCTGATTTCATGATGCCATGCACATGTTCAAGGCACCCAGTGCCTGACGCAGCAAAGCAAAGCCAAAAGGTTACTGAACCTCCTCCATGTTTGACTGTAGGGAAGGTGTTCTTTAGGTTGAAGGCTTCATTTTGTTTTCTGTAAACTTAGAGAAGGTGTGCTTTAACAGAAAGTTCTAATTTGGTCAAATCTGTCCACAGGACATTCTCCCAGAAAAGATTTTGGGATGTTGAGGTGTGCTTTGGCAAATTGCAGTAGGGCTTTCTTATTTCCCTCTCTCAGCAGTGAGGTCCTGCTGGGTCTCCTATCATATAACCCCCTTTCATTGAGTTGGCGATGGATGGTGCAAGCTGAAAACTGCCGTAACTTGTGTCTGAAGGTCAGCTGGAATCTGTGTTGCAGTTGATCGAGGTGCTTTCTCCAAAAGTCAAACAATCCTTCACTGCAATCTCCCATCAAGTTCTCTTGCGGCCACATCCTGGGAGGTTGGCTACAGTGGCATGGGCCTTAAACTTCTTGACAACATTACATACGGTGGAAACAGGAACATCAAGGTCTCTGGAGATGGACATGAAGCCTTGAGATTGTCCATGCTTGGCTACAATCTTGTCTGACCTCTTCAGATAAAACATTTTTTTTTTTTTTCTCTCCATACTCACTGTGGCACAAAAACAGGAGAATGACTCCTTTTCTCTATTTAAACTGGTTGAATTAGTGATTTCTATATTGCAGGCAGTTGCAACTGACCACAGGTGAGTTCAATTCCAAAGTAAAGGAGAATCACCTGCTTGAAATCAACTTCTAGAAGGTGCCAATAATATTGTCTGGGCCATTTTAGGATTTCTTTGTGGAATTAGCTTTTTGTTTTGTTCAACTAAAAAAAACTTTCTGGAAGAAATTGTGCATTATTTGAAAAAAAGTGCAGGGGTGCTGTTATTTTTGGCCACGACTGTATAGACAGGTGTTCCCCTTTCCAAATAATGTCCAATTAATTGAATTTACCACAGGTGGACTCCAATCAAGTTGTAGAAATATCAAGGATGATCAACAGGTCTGCGTACCCACATCCACACACACAGTGAGCAAAACATTTAAAATTTTATGTAATTCTACATATTTTGCAATGGTTATAGAGAAAATGTTGCCGTTTTAAAGCAAGTTTACTGCAATTCTACACAGTTTGCCATGTGGCGGAAAGGGAAGATTTAGCAATTTTATAACTAACTTCACTCAATTCTACTTATTTTGCCATGGGGTGGAGAGGACAATTAACTGTTTTACAGCTAATTTCCTACAATTCTACACATTTTGACATAGGGTGGAGAGAAATGTTTGCCCCCCTGGCCGGTAATGTGACCATGATAAGAAGTTTAGGATAGCTAAAAAACATGGATAGCTAAAGTAGTGAGAAATGAAAGGGGATAATTACTTGCTGTAGGTAGTATAGTTAAGTGCTGATACTCTAGACGAGGAGGGCGGAAAGAGCACCACGCGAGGCAGGCAGCACCCAGATAGAGACCAACTGATTAAGACACCCAGACGGCACACGCCACTAGGGTTGCAAAGGGTTGGAAACTTTCCGTTAAATTTCCAGAATTTTTCCCGAAATTTTCCATGGGAAGTTAAGCCCTGGAATTTGGGGAATTTTGCTTAAATTCATCAAAAAAAGTTAGTTGTTAACAGTGAACCTTTTTTGTGGGATACACCATTCTAGGTCTTGTGGCATGTTTTGGATAAACTATCCCCAATTCAATGGAATTGCAACCCTCTGCATGCACAGTGAATTCTTCCATCACATGTGCAGTGCACTCTTCCATCACATGTACAGCTGATTCTCAAGATCTTGCACACTAATGAGATTCTATTGAGCACACACTACTACACTGTCTGAGCCAAGGACTACATGCTTTTTGGTAAGTTTTGATTAAAATACTGTGTGGGGTGAATATATTTTATATGACATACATTATTTTTTGTTAACTAGTAAATAGTTGCCTACAGCAAAGTGTGTTTAAATAATTTCTAACTTGTTAACAATTTCTGCTAGTTCGTTTTAGCTTGCTTGCTGACAAAAGTCCCTCTACTCCTATTCGAGGTGAAAATTATTAATCAGACACCTTATCGATAGCAACAGCTCATGGTCCTCCTGGAATCAGAATTTATTTTGACTCAATGGAGGAACGTAGTCAGAGAAAGGCTGATGAATGTCTAGCTCGAGCTGTGTATGCAACTGGTTCACCTCTGATGCTCACAGGCAATGTGTATTGGAAGAGATTTCTGAATGTTCTTTGCCCAGCATACACCCCTCCAACCAGACATGCTTAATCTACTCATTTGCTGGATTCAGAGTTCAGAGTTCAAGTGAAGGTCAAGCAAATCATAGAGAAAGCAGACTGTATTGCAATCATCTTTGATGGGTGGTCGAATGTTCGTGGGAAAGGAATAATTAACTACATCATCTCCACCCCTCAACCAGTATTCTACACAAGGGACAGACACACCGGTCTCTACATTGCAGATGAGCTGAAGGCATTCATCAATTACCTTGGACCACAGAAGGTATTTGCACTGGTGACAGACAATGCTGCGAACATGAAGGCTGCTTGGTCTAAAGTGGAGGAGTCCTATCCTCACATCACACCCATTGGCTGTACTGTTCATGCATTGAATCTGCTCCTCAAGGACAATAATGGCACTGAAAACAATGGATACACTCTACAAGAGAGCCAAGGAAATGGTTAGGTATGTGAAGAGTCATCAAGTTATAGCAGCAATCTACCTCACCAAGCAAAGTGAGAAGAATAAGAGCACCACATTGAAGCTTCCCAGCAACACCCGTTGGGGTGGTGTTGTCATCATGTTTGACAGTCTCCTGGAGGGGAAGGAGTCTC
This sequence comes from Thymallus thymallus, assembly GCA_023634145.1. Taxonomy (NCBI): domain Eukaryota; kingdom Metazoa; phylum Chordata; class Actinopteri; order Salmoniformes; family Salmonidae; genus Thymallus; species Thymallus thymallus. Next base: position 20,710,364 of record CM042410.1, on the reverse strand, counting down.
TCCAAGAAATGGCCATATCACAGTCTGCCGATATGGACAGCCCCATCAAGAGGATCCTCCTGGATTATGTATTTTGGGAGAGAGTGGTAAGCAGCCTGAAACCTATAGCAGTAGCCATTGCACAGATTGAGGGAGACAATGCCATCCTGTCTGATGTTCAGACTCCGCTTGCAGATGTAAGATAATAAATCCGTACTGCCCTGCCCACTTCACTGTTGCTCCAAGCAGAGGAAACTACAGTTCTGAAATACATAAAAAAGCGTGAAGACTTCTGCCTGAAACCCATACACGCCGCAGCGTACATGTTAGACCCCAAGTATTCTGGCAAGAGCATCCTGTCTGGTGCAGAGATCAACAAGGCCTATGGTGTCATCACTACCGTGTCTCGCCACCTTGGCCTGGATGAGGGCAAGGTTCTTGGCAGTCTGGCGAAGTACACTTCCAAGCAAGGGCTTTGGGATGGAGAAGCAATATGGCAGTTGTGCCAACATATTTCATCAGCCACCTGGTGGAAGGGACTTTGTGGATCTGAGGCTCTTTTCCCGTTGCCTCAATCATCCTCCAAATCCCACTAACATCAGCCGCCTCAGAGCGCAACTGGTCCTTGTTTGGGAACACACACCCCAAAGCACGCAACAGGCTGACCAATACGAGGGTTGAAAAAGAGTCTGAGAGGTGGACATTGAGGAGGTCCAGGGAGAAGACATGGAAGCCTGATAGTCTAGAAACTAAAGCTTTGGTTGTCTTCCTATCATTTTACAGATGTATGTTGAAAACGTTTTTGGGAGATGCGATGGATCATTGGGGATCATTCAATATTTCCTTTATTTTGTTGTTCATTGAAATCATCCCATGTGAAGTTTTTTTTTTTTCTATTGGAAGGATTTCATAATTTGCAATTATGTCTACTTATGATAAGGTAAAAGGTTTATGTTTGTCTCCATATGATATGGTAAATATATCCAATTAAAAAAACATCTACACTTAAATGGTATTAATTTGCATATATTTACGTTAATTCCCACAGAAAGTTTCCACCTCTGAATATTCCCAAAATGTGCAACCCTACACACCACTACTCATTCCATCCCCCCCATCCCACTCCAATCGATACAGAGGAAGTGTGTGTGTGCGCGAACACTAGAGATGCAACGGTACAGTGGGCCCACGGTTCGGTATGTATCACGGTTTGTGGGCCACGCTAACGGTATCTTTATATTTAAGAAAAAAATGTAAACTGAATGAACTCTTTATTTTGACTATAGACAAATATGACTGACTAGGCCTGGTTTCTGTCTCTACTGTATGAAAGCAAATGGAGAAAAACATTAAAATTAAAAGTGCTTTTTAGCTTTGACAACCTGTAGGTGCTTTACCTTCTCTATTTTAAATAAACAGGGTACATACTTGCATAGGCAATGTTAAAATGTAAAAATAACAAAGTGCAACATCAAGTTGGTACCCTATATGAGTTTCTATTCCTTTATGTTGAGGTTCTTCTGTAAAAAGATAAGCATGTCAACATTCTCTGAAGCAAGACGAGAACAGCTTGCACTGACAATATGTCCCCTGCGGTAGAAAACTCTCTCACTTGCAGCAGAGGTTCCTGGGACACTGAGGCACTGTTGTGCAAGTTTTGCAACATGGGGGAACTTTGACTGGTTTGTTTTCCACCAAACAAAAGGATCAGCATCCACATGAAGGCAATCTGCTGCCTTGTATGAGGTGACCTCCTCCTCAATCATTTTGGAAAAGGGCTTGGTCTGCTCCTCTGCTTTGAAAAGCTCCACAAATAACTCTGACATGGCAGTCTTCTTTTGAGGAGGGGATAATGAAGTGTAAGTGACACATCTCATTTAAAAAAAACTCATCACATTTTAACACACAATAAAAACAATATCATGAAAAATAATTTTTAAATAGATCAAATACCTGATGTTCATGCTCCACAATTGATTTGATGAAATCCTTGTAGACTCAGTCACAGCAAGCTGGCAGGGATTTAAACCTTGGATCAAGGGCTGTAGCTCTGTGAAGGTAGTCTAGAAGATCTAGGTCTGTGTATTTTCTCTCCAAGTCCTGAGTGATGGCTGCCTTGGCCTCCCTGATGGTTGCACTGTCCTTAGGACCTGGTGCCATGGATTTGAGAACCATTGTCTTTAGAGGGAGAATCATTGATGAGGTGGGACTTGTTTACTGCTCATGAGAGTTGTCATTGTTTTCAGGGTAGCTGAATAAGTTCTTCTGCCAGCTTCAGTTCACTGTCAGTCAGCATGGCTATGTCTTTGACCGACTTCTTCACAGTCTTGTCCAATACAGCAGAGTAGATGGCCGGTTGCTGTTCCACATAACTTTCCAGCGTGTCATGTGTGGTATTCCAACGGGTTGTGACATCATGGATTCATTTTTGCTTTGTTATATCTAGCATATCTTGCTTGACTGTCAAAACTTGGTGACCAGTGGTGCTTTTGTAAAAATAAAAAATAAAAAGTCACCACTTTTCTGACCTTCCCCAGGAGGGACACTGCCTTGAGAGAGACTGCCCTATTGGCTGTGTGCAAAACATCCAATGTGGGGCACAAACCCATCAGATTCACGGATGGCATTCACAATGTTTTGTGCGTTATCTGTAGTGGCTGGGATTGTGATATTTGGTCTCTAGCTTCCACTCAGTCACAGCATTCATTAATTATTGGGCTAAGTGTGCGTTTGTATGAATCTCATTCAGGGGACGAGTTTGCAACACGTAGCTCTTCATCTCCCAATCCAGTACATAGTGAACCGTCATAGTGAGGTAGCTTTGAGTTGCTCTGGAAGTCCAACTATCAGTGGAGAGGGCTAGATAGGGTGTAGGTGTGAATTCGTTTTCAATTTCTCTCAGTGATGTTTCATAGAGTTTGGGAATTACTTTGCTGCCGATATGTGTGCGGGAGGGGACATTGTAAATTTGTATTTTTTTTTTCCATCAGGTGACGAAATCCCGAATCAGTAACCAAATAGGGATAAAACTATTTGGCTATGAATACTCCCACTGCTTTATTTCTATATGTTTTTCTGAATTTGTCGCAAATTGTTGTTGGAAGGCAGCAGCGAGTGTTTTCGCTAATGAGTGGACTCTCCTTGCTCCAGCTCCAGCTGCAAGGGATACGGCCGGGTGATGGCGACAAAAATGACACATCATGTTAGAAGTGTTTCCACTCGAGTAGCCGACAGTGGCAAAGCAATGCTTGCAGACTGTACTTTGTTTGTTTACTGTCTTCTTACCCTCGTCATCGTATTAAACGCTGAATCCAAAATGTTCCCACAGAGCGGATTTGAAAGACGGCGGTGCCACTTCAAATTTGCTTCTCTCTGTCTCGTTAGCGCTCGCCATTGTCACGTTGGAGCTTAGAGAATGTTTGTTTTTAGGTTCCCCTCTCTTCATGGGGCCCCTTTAGGGAGGTTTCCTACTGAGATGTCATTGCAAATAGTCCATTGATTGTTTAAGGGGGAGGGGGTTGCAGCCACTACGGTTGCCACATTTTGAGACATTGCTGTGGAGTAAAGTTTGTCTGCCCTCAGGAGCCCCGTAACGGCCGGGGCCCCAAGCAGTTGCCTGCCTTGCCTGTCCACAAGCTGCGCGTTTGGTTCTGTGGATCTGAATGTACAACGTGCGTGTAGTCTGCAGCGCAATAAGCAGGTTATGGAAATTATAGGAAAATTACAGGCATATCGTAATTCCGCGGCTCACGTGTGCGTATTGAACCGTAGGGGGCGTTCCGAACGGTTTGACAACATACTGTGTACCGTTGCATCCCTAGCGCACACGCACGCACAATTCTGTTATTGTATCTGTACTCTCAGTCTTCTGCTTGTAGTTGGCTTTCTAGACATAGGTTCAGCAGATAGGCAGGCAGTGTGTTTCTCGTATGGTACTTAGTCCATGAGAATGTTGGGAGGCATGTTTACATTCACGTGTTGGAATGGCCATTTGCCATGTTGAGTCAGTGTTTGGTTGAGAATGATTCGGCAAGCCTAAGAAACTCTAGCATCAGAAAACCTGCCAATTTGATTGGTGAGAAGAACATGTAGGCTATGACAGAACAAATTGTTCCCTTTTTTTTTTTAAACAGACAGTATAACCAGATACATAATAGGTAGGCGGCCCAAACTTGAGTACCTGATTTGATTTGACCCCCTGGTTATAGTGCCCATGGGAGACTGGCCTGATATACTCAGAGCCCTGACACAGGAGTCCTTGGAGACAGGATGCAGCGTGTCAATTTGAGAGGGAGAAAACAACATTGAAAATCAATGAGCGACTACAGAAGAAGCATAGACAATACAGTTGATAGAAATTAGATAAGAGGGAAAAACAGACCTCTTTAAATTACTGAATGACTAATTTGGTAAAAGATCTGCATTTGTGAAATGCTTTCAGCATTAGCATGCTCTCTCAATGTAATTACATGGCCGTTTCGTAGATCCCATGAACTGTGCTTTCTTGTCTTACTACACAGTCCAGTTCCCTTGTTGTCCAAATCATCTTGATTAACATAATTAAGTTACACAATAAATGTAACTTATCTTCAATAGGTCATCAGGCACAGACTTTTATCCACAACAAGTCAAGTTGATGGAAATGCGCATAATGTTTTATGCAGACGTTTTAATATTCGCATGAAAATCTGTCACCAATATAGTTTGATATTTTTTTGGGGGTCCAAATCAGATTGTATATTTATTGAATATATGAATCATATAATAAAAAATTGCCAGTTTGGGTTTAATCAATTAGCCTAACTTCTCAGAGATCAAATTATATTTCAACAAAATAATGTTGCAGGAATGCCAATCTTATGTTTCTAAATACAGAAAACATTTCAGAACAATCAGATGGTGGGTTTCGAAATCCTATTTCTTTGTGCTTTTTGAGGTGGAATGACCCTCGGGCCATAGTAGAGTTTAAAGTGTTACTGAAGTCAAGCACAGTACAGGTATTGTTTGGTGACAGGGCTGTGTGAAGGGAGTGGGGAAAGAGGAATGGTAGAGAAAAGGAGAAAAGAGGCAAACTGTGCACATTGTATTGCTTTGTACATTGTTATGTGATGTAGCCTAACAGACATGTTGTGATGTTTATGTCGTCACTGGGTTATGATGTTGTGGTATTTTAATTTTGTGGTGTTCCATTCCATTCATGTGCTTTCATTTAGGTCACTTTATGACTCAATAAGTTGCATTCACTGTAATGTCATAATCATGTTAATAACTAGATTCTCATGTCACAGTTACTCAAACTTTTTTTTACCTTTATTTAACTAGGTAAGTCAGTTAAGAACAAATTCTTATTTATAATGACTGCCTACACCGGCCAAACTCGGACGACGCTAGGCCAATTGTGCGCCGCCCTATGGGACTCCCAATCACGGGTATGTGATACAGCCTGGATTCAAATCAGGGTGTCTGTAGTGACGCCTCTAGCACTGTGATGCAGTGCCTTAGACCACTGCGCCACTTGGGAGCCCAAGTGTTCAGGTTTCTACAGTAGAATGTCATAATGTGTGAAGTTCAAATACAACATATTTTTCCTCTTCCTGAACTTCACAAACTTTGTAGACTCAACAGATAAAGGATGGATGTGGGTACGCAGTCCTGCAAGCAACTGTGGCCCCTCATGATGAGTTCAGATTTTGTGGCCCCCACACCCTTCAAAGTGCCCCAGAGTGACAAAACTGGATAACAGCAATGAAATAGGCCCACAGAAACAGGACTTAAAGGTTGAAACTTTCACAGTTGCAAAGAAAATGTGATTTTTAAATTCAGACTTTTAAACACCCTTCAGTCTGGCAAATTAGATAACAAGCTGAAAATAATAAATAAGCCATTATCCAAATGTTTTTGTTGTTGTTTTTTATCTCAAAACATGGATACAACAGAGCCCCCTGCCGTGCCCAGATTAAATGAATAAGGCCTGTTACAAGCAATCTGTGTTTACACTGTTTTGATAAGACAACGTTGAAGACAAGCACCCAACCACAGTAGAGCCAAACCATATCATCCATGTTATTCAAACATTGAGTGCACAATCAGGGGCTTTATCAGGAGAGACTAGGACAGCGTGTTTATAGACCTTGAAAAGCACTAAAGGCCAGGGAGAAGAGGAACTGAGGCTGAGGGGGTTTGTTGTTTGCTCATTGTTGAATAGTTAGTGGAGTGAGCTTTTAAGCTGGATTGCAGTTGTATCAGTCCAGTCCTCCATTGATCTGCTCCATCAGACAAGGTTCACATTCACCTGGGTAGCCTCTTCCTGCCTAACGCCATCCCTGCCTTAATTTCTGACACAAAAGGGAACCAGACTTCAACTGAACGAGGTGCATGAACCCACTCTCTCACTTTCTGCCGCTGGCCCTGACAACCTCGAAGGATTGACTGTCAGATTCACATAACATCGCTCTCTACCTCTGAGACACACACACACACACACACACACACACACACACACACACACACACACACAAACTGACCTGGCTACTGTAAGGTAGGTCCCTCAACATCTCTGTTTAACATAATACTTCTTCCTTTTATGATTTTTTATAAATGACTACTCTATCCAATGATGATAGCTACAGTGTAAGCTAATTCGGGCTGATGGGTAGAACACCACACAATGGCTCATTTTGAAATGTACAGCCGCTCTTGAAAGCTATATAGGTCAGCCTCAGTCCCTCATTGTGATGTAGTCTCAGCAAAAGCTTATTGAGAGGTTCACTTTAAAACCACTAGTTAGCTTGTGTACAGAGCATACAGTTCACACACCAAGAGAAACTGTTAAAAAGCAGATAAAGTCATATTTTTTTTACTGAAAATTAGGGCAACAAACAAACTCACATTTGGGAATAAAAAAAATCATACCTGTATGTATCTTAGCATGAATCTGATATGATATTAAAAATTATATGGTCGTTTATTATTAAAAATATATTTTCATATTAGCTTTAGAGAATACAGCAAATTCATTCATTCAGATTACTCAAACTGCTGCTGTTGGATTCTTGTGATGGGTGTCAAGGAATGGTGGAAGGTCCTTGGTAGATAGTTAACCTTGACTGTTCTTCTCAAATCATAAAAATGTGCTTTCTGAGATGTTTACTTATTAACGTGATCGTATCAGACAATTAGCTACTAGCTGGCCAGAGACCTAGCTGGCGTTGTGCTATTCTCAAGTAGATAGTTAGTTACGAATAATCTTTAAACATAACGACGTCAAGAAGGGTAGGTAGCTGCTTCTCGTATTTTTCTGCTCTATTAAAAAAATATTTTTTTTTTTATAATCAGGTACAATTAATAACTCGGCTTGCTTGATACCAAATCCGTGCGCCATGTTGTGCCAAGTGGTCAGCCCCAGCCGCACAAACCAAGTAAATAAACACACACAGGCGGAATAAAAACATTACACTCACCATCATATATTCCGAATAAGCCCAGGACGAGAACTGTTAACAACATTTGTTTCTTAGCCATGATCGTTATATTCCCATTTCATTGCATTAATATATTGGGTGGTGTGGTATTGACAGCAGTGCGAGACAACCAACGATGTATATATACATCATTGGACACACAGCTCCAGCCAGTAGGCAGACAGACGCCTTAAAGGGGTGTGGATGATTTAAAGGGGATGTATGAATAACTAGACGTTATTTTGAAGTAGGGCGATAAAATAAACTAGATACGATTAGAAAGCACAATGTAACGTTTGTAATATCTAGTCAAGGCTTAAATTGTAAACTTTAAATTCAAATAATGTAATGTGATAATGTAATTTTATACCCAGGTGGTTTAAATATTGAATAGGTTTTTAACATCGTATGTACTGCTACCAGTGCCACCCACATACAACATGATGTCTATAATACCCATACCACCTCCCCACTTTAGCAGACTATGCTACTGAACTTCTGAAAAATAAACAGTGTGTATGCATTGAAATGAACACCATGAATCTAAAAAGGAGGACACAGAAATCAACTCCATCTTTTTGAGAGAGCTGTGTCCCTCCCTCCTAGACACCCCGAAATGTGCCTTTAGGTTGGACGCAGTACAGTAATCCCTCCGTTGTCATTGTGTTGTGTTACATTGTAGAGGCATCAGAGTTACCTCTTACGGTATTTCCACTCAGCCCCACCTTGGATTGATTTATGTGTTCACAATAGAAGAGGGTGTGGTCCTGCTCATGTATGTCACCTATGGAGGGAGCTAGTTTGATCCAGTTTATTGTATCTCTCTCTCTCTCTCTCTCTCGCTCTCTCTCGCTCTCTCTTCACTCTATTTCACACACACACACACACACACACACACACACACACACACACACACACACACACACACACACACACACACACACACACACACACACACACACACACACACACACACACACACACACACACACACACACACACACACACACACACACAATTGCACATATTGTGCTGAACACATTCAAGAATAGTTTACTTACGTTATAGTAAGTATCCAATATTATTTAGTGGGGTATTTAGTGCAGTCATAAGGAACAGCCCACTGGGCACAGACGTGAATTCAACGTTTATTCCATATTGGTTCAACGTAATTTCAATGAAATGACATTGAAACAACATTGATTCAACCAGTGTGTGTTCAGTATGAGTGTAGTGTTTAAAGAAATGCAACTCTGTCTTGCTACATGTATCCTCCCAACATTCCTCCTGGAACCCATAATACAAGATGTGTGTATACAACTTCAGTTGGTTTAATTACTCATGATATTTACCATCTAGATGCCGAATGCAGTGAAACACTCATGATCTCACTTTCTCGTGAAAAAATAAACATAAGCTCTCTTTTCCTCTGTAACTATCCATGTGTCCAGCATTCAAAGAACTAAAAGAGCAGAAATTTACTGGAAATAAACTTTGTAATACATTTGGTTAATTAAATTAAAGTCATGAATATTATTATACTATAGCCAAATTCCATTTGTAAATATTTGCTTAGAGGTTGAACTCCTTTGAATTAGCTCCAAATCATAATATAGTGTCCTCTACCTTTATGGGGGGATTGGTCTGTACATTATGGCAACGCCTAACCCCCCTAAAATCTTCAAAATATATTGCCCCTAGCCCCTCATCAACCCCCACCATGCCCTAGGTTGCCAGACTGACCAGACAGGTGGAGGCTTTGAAGGGGTATTATCTCTCTGAAGTTCACTGACTCCCACACATACAGATATTTACAGCCATACCCCAGACAGGCCTACACATAGCTTACAGTGTAGGGAGCAAACACTGCCTTCAACCTAATACTGACAAACTGTAAGACACATTATCTGATGGATAGGAGTGTAAGACACAAATGCATGATTTTTTCGGGGTCAAAATGTGGATTAAGGTGAAGTACAATCCAAAGAGCCAATGTCTTTTTTTTGCATTACTATTCTTTTGTTGTATAATTTTTGTAAGTGTGACCAATAAGTCATGTTAATGTTAATGTTAATGTTGATTAGCTTAGCTAGAGCTCATTAGTGTTGTGTATTACACTCTGATCTTAAAAGTAGTTGTGGAAATCAATGCCGTCTTGTAGTTGTATTCACTTATTGTACTTTGACCCTTTTACCTTGATTGTAATACTTCTAGACTGTTGACAGTATTTAGTAAACCAGTGACGAATGTAAAAAGAGAAACAAGGTCGCCCTCTGGTGGCAGACCTGAGGTAAAGTGTAGCCAAGTAAAGTGTAGCCGCAACAACTAAGAGCATTGAAGTGTGAGGCTCAACTTCTCCGCTGAAGCGAACCCGTGCACATGAGCAGATGCTGTATGTGACTGTGGGAGAACGAAGTCTTGCATCTCTCTCATCTCAACGTAATTTCGCTGATTCTACCTTAAAAATGGTAATCCCCTAGCAGATTTGATTAACACAACTCAGTCATGATTTAAGTCTTAAAATAGCCTCAGCACTCCATATTAGGACCACTGTAAACAGCACATAATCAAATGACATCATAAACAGGCATCTTTCACAATTGTTTATTTACAATATTTGCTCAATAAAGTCACCAACACACACACATACATATATATACACACACACACACACACTGGGGGCCAAAAGTTTGGAATATTACTCATTCAAGGGTTTATCTTTATTATTTTTTACATTTTAGAATAAAAGTGAAGACATCAAAACTATGACATAACACATATGGAATCATGTAGTAACCAAAAAAGTGTTTATATTTGAGATTCTTCAAAGTAGCCACCCTTTGCCTTGGTGACAGCTTTGCACATACATGGCATTCTCTCAACCAGCTTCATGAGGACCTCCACAGGAATGGAAGACCCAGAAATACCTCTGTTGCAGAGGATAAGTTCATTAGAGTTACCAGCCTATATGGAAGACATATAGGCAGACACATCTCAACAGCAACTGTTCAGGGGAGACTGTGTGAATCAGGCCTTCATGGTCGAATTGCTGCAAAGAAACCACTACTAAAGGACGCCAATAAGAAGAAGAGACTTGCTTGTGCCAAGAAACACATTAGACCCGTGGAAATTTGTCCTTTGGTCTGGAGTCCAAATTTGAGATTTTTGGTTCCAACCTCAACCAAATTTAGATGGTTTGGGATGAGTCGGACCGCAGTGAAGGAAAAGCAGCCAACAAGTGCTCGGCATATGTGGGAACTCCTTCAACACTGATGGAAAAGCATTCCAGTTGTAGCTGGTTAAGAGAATGCCAAGAGTGTGCACAGCTGTCATCAAAGGGTGGCTACTTATTTTGATTTGTTAAACACTTTTTTGGTTACTACATGATTCCATATGTGTTATGTCATAGTTTTGATGTCTTCACTTTTATTCTACAATGTAAAACCCTTGAACGAATAATATTCCAAACTTTTGGCCCCAGTGTATATATATATATATATATATATATATATATATATATATATATATATATATATATATAAGAGCATCTACTAAAATGGAAATGAATGAATAGACCATTTCAGCTTTCACATAGATATAAGTTGCATTTGCTAAATATTTCAAGAAACTGGAAAACATATATCAATCAGTTGTTTTTACAGTGCCTTTCGGAAAGTATTTAGACTTTTTCCACATTTTGTTACATTACAGCCTTATTCTAAAACAGATTCATTAAAAACAAATTCTCAGCAATCTACACACAATACCCCATAATGAAAAATGAAAATAGTTTTTCAGAAATTTTAGCAAATGTATTAAAAATTTAAAAAACATAAATACCTTATTTACATAAGTATTCAGACCGTTTGCTATGAGACTCGAAATAGAGCTCAGGTGCATCCTGTTTCCATTGATCATCCTTCAACTTGATTGGAGTCCACCTGTGGTAAATTCAATTGATTTGACATGATTTGGAAAGGCAAAAGCCTGTCTATATAAGTTCCCACAGTTGACAGTGCAGATCAGAGCTAAAACCAAGCCACGAGGTCAAAGGAATTGTCCGTAGAGCTCTGAGACAGGATTGTGTCGAGGCACAGATCTGTGGAAGGGTACCAAAAACTGTATGCGGCATTGGAAGTCCCCAAGAACACAGTGGCCACCATCATTCTTAAATGGAAGAAGTTTGGAACCACCAAGACTCTTCCTAGAGCTGGGCGCCTGGCCAAACTGAGCAATCGGGAGAGAAGGGCCTTGGTCAGGGAGGTGACCAAAAACCCAATGGTCACTCTGACAGAGCTCTAGAGTTCCTCTGTGGAGATGGGAGAAACGTCCAGAAGGACAACCATCTCTGCAGCACTCCACCAATCAGGCCTTTATGGTAGATTTGCCAGACAGAAGCCAATTCTCAGTAAAAAGGCACATGACAGCCTGCTTGGAGTTTGCCAAAATGTAGCTAAGACTCTCAGATCATGAGAAACAAGATTCTCTGGTCTGATGAAACCAAGATTGAACTCTTTGGCCTGAATACCAAGTGTCATGTCTGGAGGAAACCTGACACCATCCCTACGGTGAAGCCGACTTCACTATCTGGATCTTGGGGATGCAGCCGGAGGGGAAAACACTGTTCCTGTGGGTCATGTTCTTGGGGATGAAGGTGTGCACCCAGGTGGAGGCTATAGAGATAATGCTGCCCCTGTGCTCTGTGTCCACACAGCAGAACGTGGCGATGGTCTCGGCCAAGGGGATGTGGGGAATGATGGAAGAGATGGAGCCGTTGCTGTGGCACACAGAGCTCTCCTCCAGCTCAGGCACGGCCAAGCGCCTCTTCCCCACCTCAGGGGGGCTGGTGGGGCATAGCGGCCGGCAGCCGGTGGCCACCAAAGGGCTGTGGATGCTGGTGGTGATACGCACCATATGGTCCAAGGCCCCGTTGTCCTGGGGGTCTTGGGGACAGTTGAAGCTGAAGGTGAACTTGATGCGCTGGGTGATAATCTGGCCGGCGCTCTTGTTGGCCGTGGCTTTGGCCACCAGCACCTTCAGCTCTGGCCACTCGGGGACGTAGCTCTCAGTAAACTGCTCAGCTCTAGGCCGCAGGTTGAGGCGGCGGAGGCGGTTCAGGGTCTCGCAGCGGCCCGTCTTTAGGGCCCAGTCCCACGCACACTTCTGATTCGTGGTGTCTATTGCATTTAGGTCTGCACCTGAGAGAGAAATAGCAGTGAAGGGAAAAAAATTAAATAGCTTTCAGGACACAATGTTTCTCCTTTGAAAACACTTTCATTCACATTCGATTGCATATAGGTCTATAGTATAGTACCATAATGTGCTACATGAATAAGAAAACATACAGTAGATGCTTCTTGGTTTATGATGGATAGAGGGGAGAAGTAATTATATTTAATGTGATGGGGAAAAGGCTTTAGTATATTGACAAATGTGAACTGGCAGTGAGTGACTGTGACTCCAGTGGATACTACTGGTCTTCTGGACAAAAGGTACACCACAGGTACATCCATCCCAACCACATTCCAACACACTTCCTATACCCTTAGCCCTTCAATATGTGGGTTCATGCTCAACTCCAAATAGAACAAAGATTTAATAATTCCCAATTCACTGAGTCAGCAACATTGCTGACTGGGGAGAAAAGCATAGGCTAATCCCATCTCTTCCTCCTCTCTCCCTCTCGGGGCCTTTTTTCCCAAATCTGTTTAGAGCTATGCCCTTTGGAATCTCTAAATACCTTAGATGGGAGCGGACACTGTTGTGTGTCTTACTGTTGTGTGTCTTACTATGAACACTGATGTGCCTCTGATAATACATGTGAGCTATGTGCCACTGTAAACTGCACTGCAACATATAATGTAGGCTTATACCCGGTATTACCAGGTAAGTTGATGTCAGAATTGTGTTTTTGTACTTGTAACATACATTTTTCAGGTTATCTAAACATTTATAAGCTGTCATCTCATGTATAAGCTGTCATCTCATGTGTGTATAGTAGTGTTGAAGTGGAGGAGGCCTCTCACTCATCGGCCATGACGAGGGAAGACACCACATCATCTCGGCCCTGCATGGCAGCTTTGATGAGTGCAGTGAAGCCACAACAGTCCCAGATCTCTGTGTCTGCCCCGGGGTAGTAGTTGAGGACGTCACAGAGCAGGCTAGAGAACCCACATTTCTAGAAGATCATTATACAGATCACTTAATATATAATTAAAACTTCAAAACTGTCTATAGTAGAAACTGTCTCTAGTAGAAAATCTTTTAAAACACATTCCTGAAGAATGCACTTACCTCAAAATTCTAACTGGTTGTCAGGCCCTGACTGAGGCCAGGTCTCTAGCTCCCTCTAATGGGAGTTGTAGGGCCACAGTCAGGACCTAACAATTGCTTCTAAGAGTTTCTGTTCAGTTTATTCAATCCCCAATTAGAGGGGATTGAGTTGTCTCTAATTGGGATCCTATCTATGTTCATTGTGTCCACCTGATGTTGTGGATTCTTGTGTGTGTTTCATTTGGTTTTGTTTCACGCCAGTTCAAGTGTCTCTCCTTTTGTTATTTTTCGGATAAATAAAAGGAATGTATTCACACTCCAGCTCTGCGCCTTGGGTCCTGCATCCTCACGACCGTGACACTGGTTTCTTCTCACTCTGCCTCTTTTGAGAAGATCATGTTCAAATTGCAACAAAAAAAAAATGTATCTGTAGAAATGTTACACCAACAAACAACCGTGTGAAGTTCCAGAAGCCACTTCCTAATCCACCTCTTCTCCTGTGTCCTTCCAGTGTGTGACAGGTGAATGCAGGTTCCCAACTCAGGCCCATCTACGACGGTGCATTTCCCTTCTCCATCCCACAGTCTGCCTGATGACATGAGGATTAGAGGAGGAGTCTTAACATAGACACCATGTGTCTCAAGTCAGCCAGCATGCTCTCTCACCTCATCCCAATTACTGAGGAGTTCAAGAGGGGATTATTGACTGTTGCCATTTCCATCTCTCTCTACAAACCACAAATGCATTGAGACCTATGACACCTTAAGTCCAAAACTAACTTGACTGTTCCTTTCACCCTTCTATTGTCTTCTCTGAGCCACTGTAACACAGTGTTAGGAAATTATGTAGTGTAGTCATGAGTGTCATGCAAGGTTTTCCCCCCATTTCATTCAGTTAATCCATTCCCTTCATCTTTTTGAAGCAGTCATATGACTGTGGTGCCAAAGTCCCCCTCAAGCCAACACACTTCCTCCTTGTGTTGTACCTCTGACCAATGAGAGATATTTCTCTTACAGTCATACTTACCTCACCATCCCGAGGCTCCCTAGTTTGAACACTGTTCTGGTGTATCATTCATGGTTTATGAAGACCAGTCTCATATTTTTACAAATTATGTGATTTGTGGTTTAAAAACAACACAGATATGTTTATGGCCCATTACAAAGGAGTATGTGAAAGTTGCAGACATAACAGAGTAAACAGTCCAGTGATGTTGAAGACAACTGTAGGGGAAACAAGGAAGAAGGAGGCAAAGAGATGACTCATCAAAGTCTGCCCAACAGACCTTTCCCATGATGCCTCTGTCATAATCTTATTTTGTCTCTTCTTTATTTCCTCTGACGTCCCACCTGTCTGGCAGGGTGACTCCCTCCAGCTTCCCATTCAATCAAAATACACACAGTCCTGCCTGAATAGAGGTTACTGTGGGACACAGCCTTGTTACCAAACACACTGCTGTTTGTCAAGCTACACCAATGGGATGGCCTAGACTGGGATAAGGCTTGAATTAAGTAGTATAATTATAAGTATTAGTATAAGTACTCGTATAAGGACACATGACATGGATACAAAATGAGAGGTGGCCCTCTTAAAAAAAAAAAAAGAAACCCATTCCCATTCACTCCCACCACCTCTTTCTCTCGACCTCACTCTTTCTATTTAGATTATGATTCGACAACACACTAAAAACAGCCTACTTATTCTCATTCCTTTAAATAGTGTTGTTTGTTGTTCAACATATCAGAGTCAGACAGAGAGCAAAGATCTTGTGCTTTTTTGAAACCAGCTTATGCCAGGTGAGTCTTCAAATCTATCAAATCTCATCAAATGTACCTACAGGGGGTGGTGTGCATAGATAGATAGATAGATAGATAGATAGATAGATAGATAGATAGATAGATAGATAGATAGATAGATAGATAGATAGATAGATAGATAGATAGATAGATAGATAGATAGATAGATAGATAGATAGATAGATAGATAGATAGATAGATAGATAGATAGATAGATAGATAGATAGATAGATACTTTATTGATCCTGAGGGGAAATATTTTCTCCAAGCATCTACGAAAAAACACAGGGCAGGTGCAAAATGCCAGAACGAAAATACACAAAAGACAGATACACGATACATGATACATAGTGCGGCAGTATGAAAAAGTATAAAAATACAAGAAGTCTGGAGTGCAAAAAGCTATAAAAAGACATTGCATAGTATGGGTGAATGGCTGAATATGTACACTATATATTGTGTGTGTTAGGTGAAAAAAATGATAAAAATATTGCAGGTTGATATAGATAAATAAGGAATATTTGCATGGTTAACTATACTATACAGGTCGATGGCAGAGAAATACTTAAATAGCTTAAAGTGAGCATGATATAAGTGAGGGTAATAATAGTTTACTTAATATACAGACTGGTTAAATGAACAGGTAAGTGAAGTAAGTGATTCTTGAAAACATTATGGTGGCTCTCACAGAAACAATCATTACAAAGTAAACATACACACACACTGTATAATCAAATATATATATCCACAGACAAGCGCATAGACATATGTCCTCATAGACATACAGCCAGACAGCAGAGACCATTTGGTAGAGACAGACACAGAAGTGCATGTATTAATGGTTTGTTTTTCTAGTTACATATTTCACAATATCAATCCTGACTTCTCCCCATCTCTCTCTTTTAATTTCAATTCAATTCAATTTAAGGGCTTTATTGGCATGGGAACATATGTTAACATTGCCAAAGTAGGTTAAGTAGATAATAAACAAACAATAAAAATCAACAGTAAACATTACAATCTGAAAGGTTCCATAAGAATAAAGACATTTCAAATTGTGGTGGCCAGAAGGAAACACAGTCCTCCACAACGCAGCACGGTCACCTGCAACACCATGGAGAGCACCATCAGAGGAGGACACAAGGTCTGGGCTAAACAGTGTTCAGGACCAAGGACAGCTCTAACACAGGTGTGCACCATTTCCCCTCTGACAGGGAGCCTCAGCTGCAGGCTGTTGGACCCAATTAGCAGCCACTTAAAAAGAGAACAAGGAAGCCACAGTAGGGAGAGAAGCAGGAGAAGAGAGTAGGCACAGGGCGTTGGATGTACCCCAGCCCAGGGCGTTGGATGTACCCCAGCCCAGGGCGTTGGATGTACCCCAGCCCAGGGCGTTGGATGTACCCCAGCCCAGGGCGTTGGATGTACCCCAGCCCAGGGCGTTGGATGTACCCCCAGCCCAGGGCGTTGGATGTACCCCAGCCCAGGGTGTTGGATGTACCCCAGCCCAGGCATTTGACCAGTCATAACCCGACCACCCTCTTGAAGATAGAGGCCTAGTTGACGACGTGAGTAAAATGAATCACCTAAACTAATCCTACACCTCTTCTGGCCTCCCTTCCAGAAGTAGACTGAGGCAACAAGGAGCAACCTGAGAAAGAGGAATTACCTGAGTTACTGTTCTCTCCCTTTCCCCTGCTTTATGGACAATAAAGAAACTTACGTTTGCTCCACTGAAATGCTGCCCAGTGAATGATTTCCTTTAACCTCCAGAGTTTAACCCTCCCAGTCTTGTGTATGGAGGTTACAAAATGTCAATTATGTCTATATACAGTGTTGTAACGATGTGCAAATAGTTAAATACAAAAGGGAAAATAAATAAACATAAATATGGGTTGTATTTACAATGGTGTTTGTTTTTCACTTTTTGCCCTTTTCTTGTGGCAACAGGTCTCTCTCTCTCTCACCTTCTGTCTCTCAATGCAGGGAAAAGTGGAGGAAAAGAGACATCAAATCTAATGTTATTGGTCACATGCACAGAATATAACAGGTGTAGACTTTACAGTGAAATGCTTACTTACGAGCCCATTCCCAACAATGCAGAGATAAAAAGGACATAGTGACGCAATAAAAACAATAAACGAGGCTATATACAAAGAGTACCAGTACATTGTCAAGGTAGTTGAAGTAGTTGAGGTAATACAGTATGTACATGTAGTTAGGGGTAAAAGTGACTAGGCAATCAGGATATATAATAAACAGAGTAGCAGCGTGTGTCTATGTGTGGGTGTGTGGCAACAATATGTGTTTTGTGTGTATGAGCATATGTAGTGTGTGTGTGTGTATATGTGTTTTGGGAGTGTCAGTGTAGTACTGTATGTGTGAGTGTGTGGGTAGAGTCTAGTGAATGTACATAGAGACAGTACAAACTAATAAAGGGGTTCAATATAAACAGTCTGGGTAACCATTTGATGAACTGTCCAGCAGTCTTATGGCTTGGGGGTAAAAGCTGTTCAGGTGCCTTTTGGTTCCAGACTTGGCGCTCCGGTACCACTTCCCATGTGGTAGCAGAGAGAACAGTCTATGACTAGGGTGGCTGGAGTCTTTGACCATTTTTAGGGCCTTCCTCTGACACCGCCTGGTATAGAAGTCCTGGATGGCAGGGTTCTCGGCCCCAGTGATGTACTGGACCGTACACACGTCATGAAGAAAGCAATAAGAAGTGGGAGGTTGTGAGGGGAAGGATGAGGAAAGGGGTCAAATTGGTGGTGACATCTGATACCCAATACCAAAAAAGGCAGTTGGGTTGGGTAAGAAGCCAATGGAAATATGAAATAACTTTGACATAACAGAGGAGTTTGTTCTGTTTTTTCATAGACTTTGAAGGGTTTTGAAGGCTAGATTTGGTTAGATCAGTGTTACTCTTTGCGCAGCCCTTATTTTGCGGCTCGCGGTGACTTTCCAATTTTCCAATAATTATACATGACAATGTTTAATGCCGGCCAGAGTCACATTATATCTATTATTCCCTGGACGGCAGATAGATGGCAGTATAGCAGTTGTTGAACAGAAAGGCAATTAAGCGCTTAACGTGAGTGCTCAGCCAGAGAGTGATCGACACAGTTTCCTAATGCTACCCTGGCCTACTTTTGCAGTCTGGTCGACATGGATAGGTTTATTATTAAAACGAAACGTAAATCTGTTGACAATGAAAATAAGGGGGAAGAGCCGGAGAACAGCGTGACAGCTGTGAACGAGCAACCACCGGGGAACCTGGAAAATCAGGAAGATAGTGGCGGGGAAGTGCTGCTAGCTAATGTGGCTCCGGTGGTTAAGAGAAGGATACGGTCGATTGAAGAACACAGAAAGTTCCAAGAGAAATGGACAGACATGTTTTTTTTGTACTGCATGATGCCAAAATTTGCCAAAAGACAGGCAATTGTTTTAAACAAGGAAATTTAGAGCAACATTTCCAATCACACCATGCCCATTTTGACAAAACATATCCGCCACAAAGCAACCTCAGAAACAACAAAATATCGCAACTCAAAGGACAGCTCTAAGGACAACAACAAATGATGAACATATCTAGCACTGTTGCAGAGAAAATGACAGAGGCAACATATGAGATTGTTTGGATACTCGCAAGAAACAAGAAGGCCAAAATATTGTATGCTGATTTTACAAACAAGGAAGCTATTTTAAAGCAAATTAAGGGACTGCAACTCTCTGACTCGACCATAACAAGACGCATAGAAGATATCGGCGAGGACATCGGTAAGCAATTGATTTCTGACATATCTATGCCGCCATATTATAGTCTTGCACTTGACGAAGGCACTGATATAAGTGACATTGCCCAATTATGTGTGTGGGTTCGCTTCCCGCTAAATGGGTCGCTCAGAGAGTAACTTTTATGTTTACTGCCTCTTTAGGGACAAACCTGAGGAGAGGATATTCTGAAAGCCCTTGTTAAATTTTTTGACTGGTCACATCTTGCATCTGTGTGCACTGACGGTGCACCAAACATGCGAGGGAAGGAGAATGGACTCGTAGGCCTGATGAGAAAGAGAGAGGATATTCCCAAGTTTGTTACATTTCATTGTATCATTCATCAGGAAGCACTTGTGGCTAAACTCAAAGACTGTGAACATGATTATTGCGAGGGCACTGAATCACCGGCAATTCTGTGAGTTGCTGGAGGAATACCGGACAGAATACGGTGACTTGATATTTCACAATGAAGTGAGATGGCTTTCACATGGCAGAGTTTTAGAAAGATTTATCTCTCTCCTCCCTCAAATCCGTGAATTTGTTAAAAGCAAAGGAAAAGAGGAGCCAGGGCTGGATGATCCACAGTGGATATTAAAGATGGACATCACCTGCCACCTGAACACAGTTAATCTCCAGCTCCAAGGGAAGGCTAAAACTCCGGGCAAAATGCTACGTGTGGTCACAGCATTTCAAGACAAAATCACCACGCTGTTCATACCTCAGCTCAGAGCAGTCACCACATCCAACACAGACCTACTGCAACATTTTAGCTATGATGGATTCGTGTATGTGTTGGAACAGTTGAAGTTGGAGTTTGAATCAAGATTCAATGACATCATGGAGTAGGACTTTTTCAACTTCCTTGAGAACCCCTTTCATGTGCCAGTGTCATCTCTGACCCCAGTCATCACCGCTCTCTGTCCTGGAATAGAGAGCAAGATAGTAGAGCTGCAGGCAAATGACACATTGCAAGGTGAACTAAGATCAGGTGCTGCTGATTTCTGGAACCTTGTGTCAGACACAGAGTATCCATTTCTGAAGCAGTGCGTGCAAAAGGTGACATAATTTTTTGTCAGCACTTATTCATGTGAAGCAACATTTTCAACAATGAACATTGTGAAACAAAAACAGAGAAACAGACTGACCAATGGACACCTGGATTGCCTAACAAGGATTGCAACAACAGACTACAAATTTTGAATCACTTCAGTCAAAAAGCAGAAGAGACATTTTCGCTGTTCCAACTACTGAGGTAGCCTAACCCTTAATATGGGTCATACATGTGATGCAGCCTACTTGTGTTCATGTATATATTTGTGATGTGATGTACATTAAATTAATTGCATGTGTTCTATTGCTTTGAATTTGCTTTCTAATGATAATTGATCATTTTGAAAGCTAAAGTACAACAAGTGTAACATCTGTGCGGCCCTCGAAAAGATGGTCTCAACCCAAAGCGGCCCACTTAAAAAAAATAGTGAGTAACACTGTATTAGATGAACATTTTTACATAGTGGAAGAGAACCCAGTTTTGTTAAAACTCTTATCTCTGTGTGAGTGCTGATGGAGCCTGTCAGAGGGGCAGAGTGACCCCTCTCTAACTGGACGGCCTGAGGAGAGATCCCTCTCCCGACAAGGACAGCAACAGGATCCACCAGATCCACATACAACAGTGAAAACAGCCCAGACAACAAATTAATCTCCATCTGCATCAGAGAAAGAGGAGAGATAGAGAGCTTGTGCTGAAGGCTCAGAAGCTGCTCTGTTCCTTTAGTAGAGGAAAAAACGTGTAAGAGCAAGTGAGAGAAGCCGTGTGGTGTTACTGAGGTGAGGAGAGCAAGAGGCTTCTGAGAAGAGGAAGGAAAAAATATCTAAGGGTTTGTAGAGAAGATACACAGAAAACATAGAATGACATACAGCGGGTGAAATAAGTATTGAACACGTCACCATTTTTCTCAGTAAATATATTTCCAAAGGTGCTATTGACATGAAAGTTTCACCAGATGTTGGTAACAACCCAAGTAATCCATACATACAAAGAAACCAAAACAAATAAGTTCAGAAATTAAGTTATGTGTAATAATGTGAAATGACACAGGGAAAAAGTATTGAACACATGAAGAAAGGGAGGTTCAAAAAGGCATGGAAAGCCAAGACAACAGCTGAAAACTATCAGTAATTAAAAAGCAATCCAGCCCCCTGTCAGTGCAAATTAATATCAGCTGGTTTAGTCCCAACTGATGGCCTACAAAAAGGTCTCATTTCCAAGGTGTCACACAAGACACATCTCATGATGGGTAAAAGCAATGAGCTGTCTCAAGACATTCGCAACCTAATTGTTGCAAAGCATAATGATGGCATTGGTTATAGGCACATTTCTAAGCTTCTGAATGTTCCAGTGAGCACTGTTGGGGCCATAATACGGAAGTGGAAACCGTTTTTTAGCTAATTTTAGCAAAGAACCCGATGGTCACTCTGACAGAGCTCCAGAGTTCCTCTGTGAAGATTGGATAACCTCAAATCAAATCAAATGTTATTGGTCACATACACGTGGTTAGCAGATGTTATTGCGGGTGTAGCGAGAAGCTTGTGCTTCTAGCTCCGACAGTGCAGTAATATCTAACAAGTAATATCTAACAGTTTCACAACATATACCCAAATACACATAAATCTAAGTAAGGAATGGACTAAGATACAGTGGCATAGTATAGATAGATAGATAGATAGATAGATAGATAGATAGATAGATAGATAGATAGATAGATAGATAGATAGATAGATAGATAGATAGATAGATAGATAGATAGATAGATAGGTACTTTATTGATCCCCCCGGGGGGGGGGAAATTTCATTGTCAAGCAGCTACAACAAAAACACAGGGCAGGTGCAAAATGCCACAACGAAAGTACACAAAAAACAGATACACGGTACATGATACATAGAGCGGCAGTATGAAAAAGTATAGAAATACAAGATATCTGGAGTGCAAAAAAAAGCTATAAAAGGACATTGCATAGTATGAGTGGTTGGCTGAATATGTACACTATACATTGGTGGATGTTGGATGGTTAACTATACTATACAGGTCGATGGCAGAGAAATACTTCAGTAGCTAAAAATGCGTATGATATGAGCGAGGGTAATAATAGTTTACTTAATAGACAGACTGGGTAAATTAACAGGTAAGTGAAAATTTTGCATGGTTAAATTAGTTAAATTAGCTGTACAGTTAGGTATACAGTTATATTTACAGATAAGTGAATACTTGCATGTTTACACAAACTGTACAGGTAAATGACAGGAATAGATACTTTAATAGCTAAATGTGTGTATGATATCATTTGGGGTAATAATAGTAATTCCCTTAAAATACAGTCCTTAGTGCGCAGGGTTTAATTACAGACAACTGCACTTATTGCACATTCGATATACTAAAAGCAATGAGAAAAGGTGCAACTGGCAGGATACTAATATGCATTCCTGAGTGAATGCCTACGTCCAATAATTACTTACAATATTGCATGTGATATAATATAACAACTGTACATGAGTATGTATATGCAGACCTGTATGAATAAATAGGTCCTGAGTGGATGAGTGCTGACGGACCAGAGTTACTCACGGATGGATGCATAATTGTTAAACTAGGTCCTAGCACCCCAACAGTTCCAGATCTATGTTGCCGACGGCACGGCACCCCGGTGAGGCATTATATAGTCTCATAGCCGCCGGCAGGAAGGACCTCCTGTAGCGCTCTCTGGCACACCGTGGTGGGATCAGTCTGTGACTGAAAGTGCTCCTCTGCGTCATAACCATGGCGTGCAGAGGGTGGGTGACGTTGTCCATGATGGCCAGCAGTTTGGCCAGGATCCGTCTCTCCGCCACCTCCTCTAGAGTGTCAAGGCTCATCCCCAGGACAGAGCTAGCCTTCCTGATCAGCTTATTTACCCGAGAAGCATCACCGGCTTTGATGTTTGCTCCCCAGCACACCACTGCAAAAAAGATGGCACTGGCCACCACAGACTGGTAGAAGGTATGCAGTAGTTTACTGCACACGTTGAAGGACCTGAGCCTCCTCAGAAAGTAGAGTCGGCTCTGGCCCTTTTTGTACAGGGCCCCGGTGTTACCAGCCCATTCCAGTCTGTTGTCCATATGGACACCCAGGAACTTGTATGACTCAACCATTTCCACATCCATCCCCTTTATAGGGACTGCAGTCAGTTGTGCCTTGGTTCTCCTGAAGTCCACCACCATCTCCTTAGTTTTGCTGATGTTGAGCTGAAGGTGGTTCTGCTCACACCACAACACAAAGTCACTGATTGTGCTCCTGTACTCCTCCTCCTGCCCACCCCTGATGCACCCTACAATAGCAGAGTCATCCGAGAACTTCTGTAGGTGGCATGTTTCAGAGTTATATCTGAAGTCTGAGGTGTAGAGGGTGAACAGGAAGGGGGACAGGACCGTACCCTGGGGGGCCCCTGTGTTGCTAACTGCCCGTTCTGACACACAGCTCTGTAGTCGCACAAATTGTGGCCTACCGGTCAGGTAGTCCGTGACCCAGGAGACTAAGGGTGCTTCCACTTTCATCCTCCTCATCTTCTCACCCAGTAGCAGGGGCTGAATGGTATTGAAGGCACTGGAGAAGTCAAAAAAACATGACCCTCACAGTGCAACCTGAGTTGTCCAGGTGAGAGTAGGCCCTCTGCAGAAGGTAGATGATTGCATCATCCACCCCGATGTTGCGCTGGTATGCAAACTGCAGGGGGTCCATTGATGAACACACCAGGGGTCTGAGGTGAGCGAGGACTAACCTTTCCAGGGTCTTCATGATGTGGGATGTTAGCGCTACAGGTCTGAAGTCATTCAGGACAGTGGGGTGTGCCTTCTTGGGCACTGGGACGAGGCAGGATGTTTTCCACAGCACAGGGACCCTTTCTAGGCTCAGGCTAAGGTTGAAAAGACGCTGGAGTATTCCACACAGTTGGTCAGCACAGACCCTCAGCACCCTTGGGCTGATGCCATCAGGGCCCGCCGCTTTCCACTGGTGTAGTCTCTCCAGCTCTCTCTTCACTTGGTTGGTGGTGAAAGCCAGCCCAGGTGGGGAGGTGGGGGGAAGGGGGGTGTTGAGGATCAGTCCAGGGGGGGCAGGGGCGGAGGTGGGGTCACTGATTGTCTCAGCAGAGGTGCTGTGAGCAAAGTGGGGGTGGGATAGCCGTGAGGGTGTGTGGTCTGGGGAGCTGGAGGGGAAGTGGACAGGGCCAGTATCGAACCTGTTAAAAAATTGGTTCAGCTCATTGGCTCTGTCCTGGGTCCCCTCCGTCTGCCCACTGTTTGACTTTTTGAAGCCAGTGATATTTCTCATACCCTTCCACACCTCTCTCACCTGGCTCTGCCTCAGCTTGTCCTCCATCTTCTCCTTATACACTCTCTTCCCCTCAGCAATCCGCAACTTCAGCTCCCTCTGGACGCATTTCAATTTGTCCTTGTCCTTCTCCTTGAAGGCCCTCTTCTTCTCATTCAGCAGGGCCTTCAGTATATGCATATGAGATGGCTGATGCAATATGTAAACACGATTAAAGGGGCTAAGATACTGTAGAATAGTGTAGAGTGCAGTTTATACATATGAGACGAGTAATGCAAGATACGGAAACATTATTAAAGTGGCT
The DNA here is from genome assembly GCA_023634145.1 of Thymallus thymallus. NCBI lineage: Eukaryota > Metazoa > Chordata > Actinopteri > Salmoniformes > Salmonidae > Thymallus > Thymallus thymallus. Next base: position 20,685,418 of record CM042410.1, on the reverse strand, counting down.
AGTGATTTCTAATCTATGTTTATAGGCAGCAGCCTCTGATGTGCTGGAGATGGATGTTTAACAGTCAGTGGCGTAGTATAGAATACAATACAGTATATACATACAAGATGGGTGATGAAATATATAAACACAATTAAAGTGACTAAGATACTGTAGAATACTGTAGTTTATACATATGAGATTAGTAATGCAAGATACGGAAACATTATTAAAGTGTCTAGTGTTCTATTCCTTAAAGTGGCCAGTGATTTCTAATATATGTCTATAGGCAGCCGCCTCTGATGTGCTAGTGATGGTTGTTTAGCAGTCTGATGTCATTGAGATAGAAGCTGTTTTTTAGTTTCTCTGTCCCAGCTTTGATGCACCTGTACTGACCTTGCCTTCTGGATGATAGTGGGGTGAACAGGCAGTGGCTCGGGTGGGTGATGTCTTTTTAATAATCTTTTTGGCCTTCCTGTGGCATCAAGTGCTGTAGGTATCCAGGAGGGCGGGAAGTTTGCCCCCGGTAATGCGTTGGGCAGACCGCACCACCCTCTGGAGAGCTTTGTGGGTGTGGGCGGTGCAGTTGCCGTACCAGGCGGTGATACAGCCCGACAGGACGCTCTCAATTGTCCATCTGTAAAAGTTTGTGAGGGTTTCTTTAGTCTCCTGAGGTTGAAGAGGCGCTGTTGCATTTCACTGCGTTTCCATCGATATGGATAGAGGTGTACTCCCTCTGCTGTGTCCTGAAGTCCAAGATAATTTCCTTAGCTTGTTGATGTTGAGTGAGAGGTTATTTTCCTGGCACCACACTCCCAGAGCCCTCACCTCCTCCCTGTAGGCTGTGTCATCGTTGTTGGTAATCAAGCCTACTACTGGTGTGTCGTCTGCAAACTTGATGATTGAGTTGGAGGCGTGCCTGGCCACGCAGTCATGGGTGAACAGGGATTACAGGAGGGGGCTGAGCACGCACCCTTGTGGAGCCCCAGTGTTGTGGATTAGCGAAGAGGAGGTATTGTTTCCTACCTTCACCACCTGGGGGCGACCTGCAGAAAGTCCAGGACCCAGATGCACAGGGCGGGGTTCAGACTCAGGGCCTCGAGCTTGATGATGAGCTTGGAGGGTACTATGGTGTTGAATGCTGAGCTATAGTCAATGAACAACATTCTTACATAGGTATGCCTCTTGTCCAGATGGGATAGGGCAGTGTGGTGGCGATTGCATCGTCTGTGGATCTATTGGGGCGATAAGCAAATTGAACTGGGTCTAGGGTGGCAGGTAAGGTGGAGGTAATATGATTCTTGACTAGTCTCTCAAAGCACTTAATGATGACAGAGGCGAGTACTACGGGGCGATAGTCATTTAGTTCAATTAGCTTTGCGCTCTTAGGTACAGGGACAATGGTGGCCATCTTGAAGCATGTGGGGACAACAGACTGGGATAGGGAGAGATTGAATATTTCTGTAAACACACCAGCCAGATGGTCTGTGCATGCTCTGAGGACACGGCTAGGGATACCATCTGGGCCGGCAGCCTTGCGAGGGTTAACACGCTTAAATGTCTTACTCACGTCGGCCATGGAGAAGGAGAGCCCACAGTCCTTGGTAGCGGGCCATCGGTGGCACTGTATTATTGGTGTCCGCTACGTGGCTGGTTTTCCTTTTATAATCTGTGATTGTCTTGTGTCTGAGCCGTTGAACTGAGACTCAACTTTGTCCCTATACCAACGTTTAGCCTGCTTGATTGCTTTGCGGAGGGAATAACTACACTGTTTGTATTCTTTCATATTCCCAGTCTTCTTGCCCTGGTTAAATGCGATGGTTCACGCTTTCACATCTCTTATGCACTTCCTGTTAATTAATTCACCTTATCTGTGTATGTGTCGATATTATTTTCTAAAGCTACCCGGAACATATCCCAGTCCGCTTGATCAAATCTTGAAGCTTGGATTTCGATTTGACAGACCAGCGTTGAATAGTCCTTACCACGGGTGCTTCCTGTTTGAGTTTCTGTCTATAGGAAGGAAGGAGAAAAATGGAATCGTGGTCCGATTTGCCGAATGGAGGGCGGGGTAGGGCCTTGTATGCATTCCGGAAGGTATTATAAACTTTGGTCGAGCGTTTTAGCAGTGCGAGTACAACAATCAATATGTTGATAGAATTTTGTGGGCCTTTTCCTCAAATTTGCTTTGTTAAAATCCCCAGCTACAATAAATGCAGCCTCAGGATATGTGGTTTCCAGTTTGCATAAAGTCCAGTGAAGTTCTTTGAGGCCGACGTGGTATCTGCTTGAGGGGGGAATATAGATGGCTGTGGCTATTATTGATGTAAATTCCCTCTGGAGATAATGCGGTCGGCATTTGATTGTGAGATATTCTAGGTTGGGTGAACAGAAGGGCTTGAGTTCCTGTATGTTATCACAGTTACACCATAAGTCGTTAATCATAAAACATATACCTCCACCCTTCTGCTTCCCGGAGAGATGTTTATTCCTGTCGGCGCGATGCACTGAGAACCCAACTGGCTTTACGGAGTCAGACAATACATCCCGAGAAAGCCATGTTTCCGTGAAGCAGAATATGTTACAATCCCTGGCGTCTCTCTGAAAAACAACTCTCGCCTTATTACCCAGAGATTACCTCATTAGCTAGTAAAATACTCGGGAGCGGTGGGTGGTGTGCACGCTTCCTAAGTCGGACCAGAAGACCGCACCGAGTACCTCTCCTCCGCCGGCGTTGTTTTGGGTCAGCCTCTGGAATAAGTTCAATTGCTCTGGGGAGAGCAAACAAAGGATCTGCTCCAGGGAAGTTGTAATCCTGGTCGTAATTCTGGTAATTCTGGTGAGTTGCCTCCGCTCTAATATTCAATAGTCCTTCCCGGCTGTATGTAATGACACAAAACAATTATTGAGCTAGTACATTGTACATAAACAAACAAAATACTGCATAGTTTCCTAAGAGCTAGTCGCGATGCTGCCATCTCAATTGGCGCCATCTTAACTAACCTTCCAGGAGGACAACCATCTCTGCAGCACTCCACCAATCAGGCCTTTATGGTAGAGTGGCCAGACGGAAGCCACTTCTCAGTAAAAGGCACATGACAGCCCGCTTGGAGTTTGCCAAAAGGCACCCAAAGGACTCTCAGACCATGAGAAACAAGATTCTCTAGTCTGATGAAAACCAATATTGAGCTCTTTGGCCGAATGCCAAGCGTCACATCTGGAGGAAACCTGACGTGGTGGCAGCATCGTGCTGTGGGGATGTTTTTCAGAGGCAGGGACTGAGAGACCAGTCAGGATTCAGGGAAAGATGAACGGAGAAAAGTACAAAGAGATCCTTGATGAAAACCTTCTCCAGAGCGCTCAGGACTTCAGACTGGGTGAAGGATCACCTTCCAACAGGACAACGACCCTAAGCACACATATTTCAAGTGGACTGCAGGGATCCAAGTTGATTATATGGTGCAGTGCTTTGCTTCACCACTAAGTGACAGTATCAGACCCAGTCTCTGTGTCTTGGGCAGGGTCCCTCGCTGCAGACAGAGCAGGTAAACACAGCGAGGCCTGCCTGTCTGTCTGCAGTCTGTCCCCAGTCCCCCTCCCCCTCCTCCCCCCTTTCTCCACCAGAGGAACCGTCTGAGAGTGTGTCTCAAATGGTACCCTATTCCCTACATAGTGCATAACTTTTAACCAGAGCCCTATAGGCCCTGGTCAAAAGTAGTACACTATATAGGAAATATGGTGCAATTTGGGACAAACTATCTGACGGCTCCTTAGCCCCAAACAGAGCTGAGGGTAGGGAGGGAAGGAAGGAAGGAGGAAGGCAAATTAGAATTGGTAGGGAGAGAAATCAAGCCACATTTCCTTAGCCAGGAATTGGAAATGGTTTTAGGAGAGTGCAGAAAGGAAGAGGTGGTACTGGGCCTATGTTTGGGGTTGGGTCAGGGTGCAGATGTTTACACAGTTTGGATTGGGAAGGAAAGGCTGATCTAAGGGTGTTTCGATTTCAGAAGCATTGTTATGTCTACTCTACACCCACCTTCTAAAGCAACAATATGACAATTCCGTTCTATCTTCAGTGTTGGTCACTGCACCAGCAACACAGTGATCCAACCTTTCCACATACACACGTACGCAACCCACACACAAAAACTGGGTTCGTCATTTAAGCAGGGCTTTTAAAGGGGCTTAAGTAGATGGCCAAGGGACCAAGCGCATTTAGATATTTTTATAGCCGTAATCTCCTGGGTGGATTGAGATTGCTGGGTTGTGTTGGTCCACCCCTGATCGAGAGAGTGGATAGAGAGAGGGCGTGAGATAGAGGATGGATAGAGCGAGATGGTTGGTGAGACAGAGAGGGTAAGAGAGTGAGATACACACATGCTGCTTCTTCACAACCTTCCTATCATTGCTGCTCCAGTAAGCCTGCTGCAGTCTTTCTCCATTTCTAGGTTAATATAAATTATGAACCATGGAATAAACGCTACCACGGCCACACGCAGAGCGAGAGAGAGAGAGAGAGAGAGAGAGAGAGAGAGATCAATTAGACCCAACCAAATCATGAGAAAACAAAAAGAGAATTACTTGACACATTGGAAAGAATTAACGGAAAAAAAAAAAGAGCAAACTAGAATGCTATTTGGCCCTAAACAGAGAGTACACAGTGGCAGAATACCTGACCACTACACAGTGGCAGAATACCTGACCACTGTGACTGACCCAAACTTAAGGAAAGCTTTGACTATGTTCAAACTCAGTGAGCATAGCCTTGCAATTGAGAAAGGCCGCCGTAGGCAGACCTGGCTCTCAAGAGAAGACAGGCTATGTGCACACTGCCCACAAAATGAGGTGGAAACTGAGCTGCACTTCCTAACCTGCCAAATGTATGACCATATTAGAGACACATATTCCTCTCAGATTACACAGATCCACAAAGATTTCGGATTTTTTAAAATGTTTTATATAAACTCCCATATCTACTGGGTGAAATACCACAGTGTGCCATCACAGCAGCGATATTTGTGACCTGTTCCCCAAGAAAAGGGCAACCAGTGAAGAACAAACACCATTGTAAATACAACCCATATTTATGTTTATCTATTTTCCCTTTTATACTTTAACCATTCGCACATCATTACAACACTGTATATATGCATAATATGACATTTGAAATGTCTTTATTCTTTTGGAACTTCTGTGAGTGTAATGTTTACTGTTAATTTTTATTGTTTATTTCACTTTTGTTTATTATCTACTTCACTTGCTTTGGCAATGTTAACATGCTAATAAATTGAGAGAGAGAGAGCGAGAGAGAGAGAGAGAAACTAAAACCATTGTAATTATAACCCATATTTATGTTTATTTATTTCACCATAACGTAACATTTGAAATGCCTCTATTCTTTATAAACTTCTGTGAGTGGAATGTTTACTGTTAATTTCTGATTGTTTATTTCACTTTTGTTGATTATCTATTTCACTTGCTTTGGCATTGTAAACATATGTTTCCCATGCCAATAAAGCCAATTGAATTGAATTGTGAGAGTGAGAGATTTCTATACTGACAGTATAAGCCTTGATATGAAAAATATACAATGGAGTACATTGTGATAGGCATCTGTCTGTACATGTATACATTACATGTCTGAGACATATACATTAAAGATTACACACTATGTCCATTTACATCTACAAATCTCCTTTAGAAGGCAGCTGTCCTCTTGATTAACAAGAGAGAGAGGGAGGGAGAGACTGTGGAAGTAAAGAGGATGTTACGATTAGTAAAATACATTATTATATAAAATATATTATATAATTTCACTGTAAGTACGTTTGCCAAAAACATAATCACTTTCAATTGGACTACTTTATTAAAAACAAATGACATTTTTTCATTCTAACAGGCAGGTAGCCTAGTGGTTTGAGCATTTGGCCAGTAACCGCAAGGTTGCTGGATCGAAAACCTGTTGATGTGTCCTTGAGCAAGGCAATTAACCCTAATTTGCTCTAGGGGCGCCGTACTACTAAGGCTGACCCTGTAGGTAGGCCGTCATTGTATATAATAATTTGTTCTTAACTGACTTGCCTAGTTAAATAAAGGTAAAAAAAAGTGGATTATTTATCTTTAGGCTCCATTAATGGTAATTTCTAAATGACAAAATATTAGATCAATGTACCTAAAAATCTTTTGTTGGAGTGACTTAGAAAGTTGAGATGAGACAGATTACATTTTTTGTTGAGCAAGACTAGTGGCATCCAGTGAAAGTGTTGAAAAAAAAATGGTGACATAAAGTCGTTTCTGTGAGAATTACAGGAAGGGGCGTTTAACCCCAAGTCATCCTACTGTTTCCCACTTGTCATTGTCCTCTCTTAGGGTCTCTGAAAAAGCACGAATGAGAATGAATTTTTGGACTGCAGAACACCATTCTGAAAGCTCAAGTTGTTCGCACACATTTTTTCAGTTGCCCTCCTGCTCAAGTCAAATCAGATCAAATAAAATTGTATTTGTCACATGCGCCGAATACAACAGGTGTAGACCTTACCGTGACATGCTTACTTACAAGCCCTTAAACAACAATGCAGTTCAAGAAATGGAGTTAAGAAAATATTTACTAAATAAAAAAATCGAATCAATTAAAAAAGTAACACAATAAAATTACTTAACAATAACGAGGCTACATACAGGGGGTACCGGTACAGAGTCAATGTGTTGGGGTACAGGTTAGTAATGAGGCTATATACAGGGGGTACCGGTACAGAGTCAATGTGTTGGGGTACAGGTTAGTAATGAGGCTATATACAGGGGGTACCGGTACAGAGTCAATGTGTTGGGGTACAGGTTAGTAATGAGGCTATATACAGGGGGTACCGGTACAGAGTCAATGTGTTGGGGTACAGGTTAGTAATGAGGCCATATACAGGGGGTACCGGTACAGAGTCAATGTGTGGGGGTACAGGTTAGTAATGAGGAGTGTGTCTTCGTTAGTGTGTCTGTGTGTGTGTGAGAGCTATATGGTTCTTTTTGTTTGTGCGTATTAGGTTTGTGTATGCCTGTGTTAAACTTTGTGCGTGTGTGTGGGTGTGTGAGTGTGTGTGTGCGTGCATGTGTGTTGAATGTGTGCTGCTGAATGAAACATTTAGGCAAAGATATAAGCACATGGAGACCTTAACGACACTACCAGGAATAAAGGAGAACTGAAGGTATACAGTAAACAGGTATACCAGAATGTCAATTAACAGTGAGTATTATAAACAACAACAAAAATCCATAGGAAGAAAAAGAGTGAGGCAGGTTTGCCAGGATAATGTCTGGGTGAGAGATGCAGACAGTGGTGCATATCAGTTGGGGATTTACCCTGGTGTTTTAACCAAAAGACTCTGTTTCCATCTACGCGGACCAGCACCCATGTCTCACTGGGTCATGGCTCCGGCGAACCTGCCCTGCCAAGGTCAGCTTTCTTTTACATAACAATGGCTAACTCTGAATTTTAACACCTTCTTACAAAGCAACTGTCTTGAATGATGCAGAGGTTGTTGATTCTGCTCGCCCCAAGTCTTAGTGTCACACTCCTCATGGAAACACAATTAAAACTAGAGCCACATTAACATAAAAACTGGTGTCAATGGAAAAGCACCATAAGTAAATGAGAATGAAAGCTCAGGCTGATATGGTGAGGGAAAATAGGAAGGCTAGAAAAGGGAGGAAAAAACAGGAGGAGGGAACTACATGTTGGAATAGCCAGCGAGCAGAGCTGTAGACTCCACCTTCCTCCCCTCCCTCCCCCTCTCCCTGCCTCCATCTCTCTCTCTATTTCTATTTCTCTCTCTCTTTCACACACACAGAATGCTAGCCCACTATCTGATCACAGAGTGAGCTCAGTGAATTGTGGAAAGCCTATTGTTTCTCCAAGTCTCTCTCTCTCTCTCTTTCTCCCTCTCGCTCGCTCTCCCTCTCTCTCCCTCTCTCTTTCACATGGGATCCTAAAAGACTGGACTATCTCTACTTTGGATATCCTCCTCCTGCTTTGGGATTTAACTGAGAGTAGAGCAAGCTTTCTTTCCTGTTGTCAGAATTTTTTATACTGATCTCTTCTGGGGATTACCACAGGAATACCTCCTGTGTGTGTGCGCGTTTGATCGTGAGTGTATGTGAGTGTGTGTGTCCTGTGCCATGCTCACTCCTGGTCGTTTTGGGACTAACGGCAGTGGATCAGTATGAAGGGGGGTCACCATCAGCGGGGGTGCGGGTGTCAACACCTGTTCCGAAAAGTACTGGCTAAGTGTGGCTGCTGCTACGCCCGAGTCCGAGGTTGGTACATCTCTGCCTTATGGCCGTCATTTTCACCTAGCTACTTCTCTTCACTTTTCTGGTCTCGATGAGATGGGGGTTTAGTCTGCTTTCTCAGTTTTACTGTAGGTCAGATGGTCTGGGTTTTTCGCTTCTGTAAACTTACACAGGTTTGTCCAAGATGGTCTGAGTTTAGATGATGAGAGAGAATCAGCAGAGATCCACCGCATGTTGGTTGATATTCAATCAGTTTTTTGGTCAAATAATACTAACGAATGGGCACCATTAAGTATAGCCTATACTCTTTTTCACTGTCCCAATCTGTTGTTCTGTGTTCAGATATTGAGACCGAGACACTACTACAGATATGGGACCTCTTACAGAATGAATTTTACTAACTCCAACTCTGAGTGTAACCTCCTCCTGAACCCAATGGAATTTCTACTCTTCTCTGCTGCAGCTCTTCTTATGACTTCACTTACTTTCTCCCTGTCCAGTGGCTTACCCCAGTTTTGTGCCGTTTTATAGCTAATCTCATGCTATTCTACACAATTCTACACATTTCCATTAGGCAGAGAGGAAAATCTGCAGTTTTATAGCTAATCTCATGCTATTCTATACATTTTGCAATGAGGCTTAGCGAATTTGGCATTTTTAAAGCTAATTTCCCACTCTTCTGACGTTTTGACAACCATGTAAATCTCTCTCGGACAAGGTGACTTTTATTAATATATTCAGCTCTGTTTACGCACAGATTTGGAAATGCTAATTAGCATCAAAGTAGACAAAACTACAAATCACTGCAAGCTCCTGCACGTAAAAACTTGCACAATACAGTTCACATAATTGTCAATTTAAAGAAATGTAGCCAGTTTATTCATTACTACATTTAGCTAACATTAGATAGTTCATCCAGAGAGTCTTACCTTTGCCTCGATTCAGCAGTCTCATCCAGATCATCATGGCATTTGTAGTTCTTTATGATAGCCACATTAGCAGCTAATTAGCATTTAATTTTGGGGGGGTAAATCCAGGCAAATATATTGATAAAAGTCACCTTGTCCTAGAGATATTTACATTGTTATCAAAACGTCATGCCAGGGTAAGCCTACACGAAACACATCTTATTTTAAGTGTTTCTAAAATCTCTGATGGGAACCACTTCCCTGTTTGACCGCTAGGTTTTATGGGTATTATGACTCATACTATGGTATTTTATTGGAATGAATGGCAGTAAAAGCATAATCCTGATTTTACTTCTCGAGGAAAATAAAACAAAGGCATGTGATACATCAGAAATTGTGTAATAGAATATTTTTGTCAAGCTAAAATATTGTCATATAATCATAAATACAGTTTCTAAGCATTTTATACACATTGTTGTATCAATATCCTCTCAAATATATGTTCATTTGAAACATTTATGGAATCATTCCTCTAAAACTGTCTGACTAGCTAGCTAACACACATATAGTGCAGACAAATTCTTTAAATTCATTATTTTACATAATATCTTTTCACAGAAATGGCAAACCATGGTTGACCAACACCCTGACCAAAATGGCTGATCTTTATTCCATCATAAGAAGGTTCATGTCCATTCTAGTATTCTAATTCCTAATTCTATAGGGGCGACCTCCAGGAGGTGTGTGGTATGCCAGTGTCTCTATCTTTCTCTCACTCTTTCATTATCTTTTTTTATCAGTATGTCTGTCTTTCTCCCTCTTAACTCCTCATTCCTTTGTACGCTTCTCTCCTGTTCTCTCTCGGGGGAGAGACAGCAGAAGAGAATTGATAGTGATGTTTTGCTCAGACCAACTCCTCCAGAGGAAATGAAATGTCTTTGGGCCCTGGTTGAGTTGCAGCAGACACTATTCTCATGTGGACGTGGTGAGCTGTGCAGTGTGTGAAAATGTATCACTCTAGACATAGAGTTAGAGAGACTATCAGTTATAAAAAGTTAGAACAGTGACAGAATTATTATATTCGCAATAATATGGAGTTCAAACAAAAACAGTAACTATACAGTGCCTTCGGAAAGTATTCAGACCCCTTGACCTTTTCCACAATTTGTTACGTTACAGCCTTATTCAAAAATTAATAAAATTGTTGTTTATTTTTATAGTTTATTTTTTATCAATCTGCACACTAAACCCCATAATGACAAAGCAAAAACAGGTTTTCAGAAATGTTAGCAAATTTATTCAAAATAAAAAACTGAAATATCAACATTTACATAAGTATTCAGACCCTTTACTCAGTACTTTGTTGAAACACCTTTGGCAGCAATTACAGCATCGAGTTTTCTTGGGTATGACGCTACAAGCTTGGCACACCTGTATTTGAGGAGTTTCTCCCATTCTTCTCTGCAGATCCTCTCACTCTCAAGCTATGTCAGGTTGGATGGGGTGCATTGCTGCACAGGTATTTTCAGGTCTCTCCAGAGATGTTTGATCAGGTTCAAGTCTGGGCTCTGGCTGGACTACTCAAGGACATTCAGAGACTTGTCTCGAAGCCAGGTTTTCATTAAGGATCTCTCTGTACTTTGCTCCGTTCATCTTTGCCTCGATGCCTTAAACATTTTTTTTTTTTAAAATACTTTACTTACATAAGTATTGAGACCCTCAAAATTGATCTCAGGTGCAAAGCGGTCTGCACTGTTCAGCCATGCCAGTAAATGTGGGGGAGGAGTTAAGATGGAGTGTCACCTTGTTAACGTCTAAAAGCGGATGTCCCACACATTTTTCCATTTACCCTGAAAACAGGAACATCCTTTTGTTGGGGACTCAGCAGACACTAGATTTACATAGGCACAGTGACTCTTTGCTCAGTGATGTATGGTTGACATAGACACTGTGACTCTACTCAATGATGTAGTGTCTAAACAGATACCGAGAGAGTCATACGCTCACATCTGGAACTCTGCAGTGTCTCGGAATGTGCTGCTTTCGGATTATTGGATCATGGAAACGCTGGAGTCACTGAGTCACTCTGCCGAACATTCCTTTCCCCCAAAAAACTAGGCTGAAGCAACCCCTTAAACCCCCCCCCCGCCCCTCCTCCCTCTGAAAATAGAAAAGGGATTTATTAACAGAAGCATGGAGCTGATGACTGGTGTATAGAAAACTGCTGCTTGTTTGGTGCAGATAACATAATAGATTGCTGAACACGGTGGTCTATTAGTGTGCTGTAGACTTTACTACAGTTTATGTAGAACATAGACCTTTGTCTAAACATTGTGGTACTCTCCTCTTTTTGACTAGAGGTCCTCTCATTTCCTCAAAGCTCTGCCTTTGGCACAATTTAGCGGTGCTGTGATCCTGCCTGGCACAGGAGCTGTACAGAAGAGCTCTCCTCTCCATGAGTTAGGGATGTCAGAGAGCTTCCTCTCTGCCAAAATATTTTTACTATTGTATCCACGGCTGTGTTTGTTTGTTTAAGTGTGTGTACATGTTTAAGTATGTTTGTACAGGGATAATCTCCTCTCTCTCTGCCGACGCTGTTTTGATTCATTTCCTAATTTACCACAATCTAAATTTAAAGATACTGAGTCTTGAGGCCTGGTGAATGACAGATCTGCTGCCTGGCTGACATCCTCTATCCATCCTGCACACATCCTTAAATACAAGCACGCAGATTGCCAATTGAACAACCTATTTGTGGAGCATGTTAACCTTTTAGCATGTATTTTTTTTAACCTTTATTTAATTAGGCAAGTCAGTTAAGAACAAATTCTTATTTACAATGACAGCCTACACCGGCCAAACTCAGACAACACTGGGCCAATTGTGCACTGCCCTATGGGACTCCCCATCACAGCCAGTTGTGATAAAGTCTGGATTTTAACCAGGTTGTCTGTAGTGACATCTCTAGCACTGAGATGCAGTGCCTTAGACCACTATTCCATTTGGGAGCCCTAAGTATAGAGAAGACCTACGTACCTTATCAACAGCAAAACATATTTTTTTACACATTTCTAATGTTGTGTGTGTGACAAATTATATTATATTATTCTTGCACTGGGCCAAATTAGTAGGCCTACATTTGTACATTTGGTCCAGTGTCAGTTAACGTCAGTGTAGATGGTGATATGTTGTCGTATGAGCCATCAGGAGCATTAGGCTACAGAGAAAAGGAAGCAACAGGGTGAGAACACAGACAGAAGGCAGAAATACAGTAAATAGTCTCATTCACAGTACATGCTAGATTGTGGTGGTGTTGGGTCACCAAATAAGTGGGCTGTGTCCCAAATGGCACCCTATTCCCTATATAGTGAACTATATTTGACCCAGACCCATAGGAATAGGGATCCTTTTGGGACACAGACCTAGTTTTATTCATCAAAGTGCAGTGAGGTGCCATAGGATTAACTGCTCTGTGCCGTAGTGCAGTAGAGCTGATATACCAGGAGGAGATGGAGACTGCAGAATATCATGCTGTTATAATCTCTTCTGACTGGGACCATCCACTTCTGCACCAACAAGATAATACTGATCAATCGGAGAGCTTGATGCCCACTGGTTGTGTGTGTGTGTGTTTGTGGGTGCGGGTGTGTGTGTGTGTCTATGTGTGTGTGTGTGTTTGTGGGTGCGGGTGTGTGTCTGTGTGTGTGTGTTTGTGGGTGCGGGTGTGTGTCTGTGTGTGTGTGTTTGTGGGTGCGGGTGTGTGTGTTTGTGGGTGTGTTTGTGTGTGTGTGTGTGTGTTTGTGGGTGCGTGTGTGTGTGTGTGTGTGTATCACATCTCTCAGTGTGGTTGTATAAGTGTCTGTCTGCCTTTCCTCTTTTCTGTGACAGTGTTTGGTTTGCGTGTGAGTTTTATCTCACGTGTTTCAGAGTGGTGTATGCGTGCGCGAGTGCGTGGAGAGGGGGAGTCAGTACTGTGGTGGTACAGATTACCATTCTCTCTCCCTCTCTTCCTCTTTCTCTCTCCCCCCTCTTAAATCCTCTGTTGTTCCAGTTGCTCAGGCAGTGATTAAAGTGCAGCTCTATCCATGCAGTAGAGACAGAGACATTGCAAATAGTAGCTGTGTGAAATGGGTAAACTAGGAAAGCATTATGTTATGCTGCCTCTCTGTCTCTCTCCTTCCCCTCCTTTTCTTTCAAGCAAGTGACAGCATATCTCTTACACCCAGTGTCTCTACCACCTACACACACACACACACACACACACACACACACACACACACACACACACACACACACACACACACACACACACACACACACACACACACACACACACACACACACACACACACACACACACACACACACACAACCACCATTCCTCTTAGAAGATCTTTCTCTACTGTAATTGTCATAAAGCCGGTAAGACAGTGAGAAAGTGCTCCTGTAATTGTGACAGTGATAATTAACGCTACCTGCTTGGCATTTTAAAATAAACCCTGTCTGAGTGAGGTCACCATCACCATGGGGGTTTGATACTCTGTTATACTGAGAGAGAGAGAGAGAGAGAGAGAGAGAGAGAGAGAGAGAGACTCTCTATCTCTTTCATTATCTCTCTCACCTCACTCTCTCTCTCTGTGTTAACCATTACCTCTCCCACCAACACCCCAGTGACCCAACCTGTGCTGTTCCTCCTCTGACTCCCTTGTTTATTAACCTGAGACAGAGTCAAAACAGAACCATATTCTCTCTTCTTTACATCTCTCCCTCACGTTCTCTCTCTGTCTCTCTCACTTTCTCTCTCTGTCTCTAACTCTATTATCCTCTCTCTCTCCTCTCTCTCTTTATCTCATCCTTCTTCCAGTTCATCTAAGGAAATGCAATGTGACTTTCTATATGTTGATGTGAACATTGTTCAGCATATGTTGATGTGAACATTGTTCAGCAGCTGTCTATCAGTGACGTCAGGTTCACCGATAAAATACATTTTTGGGGATAAATAGGTGGAAATGCCTAGTGATGTCAGTGCATTCCCAGCTAGTACATTTGCTTCCTTAGAAGTTGTGGGAACGTGAATTTTTGGTTTCACATAAGTTCTGGGAACGAAGCCATAAGTTTCCTGACCAGTAAAAGTGAGCGTTTTTTAAACTTCCTGAGAATGGAAGGGAAAAATGTGCCTGTTCTGGGAATTAACATTTTTAGGTTGCAGGGAGGTTCTGAGAACGTTTTACTATGGTTCCCTGAAGGTTTTTCTGGGAAGTTTTATTATCGTTCTGAGAATGGAAATGATAAGTTATTTGAACATAATTAAATAACGTTCTGAGAACATTTTCTAAATCTTGTGAATGTTTGGAATGGAATTGTCTTTTTTTTTGGTTTTTCCTTCCTTAAACTTTCACTGAATGTTTCAACAAGACTTTCAATAACACTGCTAGCTTAGTTTTGGTTAACTGTTTTGAACGCCAAGCACAGATAATAAACATGGAAATTAATTTGCTTAGGCATTAATCATGCAAACACATTCTTTTTTATTATGACATGGTCGTAAGGGAGATTCAAACCTATGATCTTCTGTTCTCTATATTCTGTTCTGCGCCACCAGGATGGAGCTAGCGTGCCATGTTTTTTTTTTTACTCACACAAAGCTGTTCATTTTAGTCTAGTCTTGTGTTTTTTATGGAACGTTTTCTTAATGTTCTGAGAACATGACTTGAAATAGAACAATGAGAAAACCTGTAGAAAACGTTATGCTAAAGTACTGAAATTCACACAGAAGAACGTTGTTTCTTAATGTTCTCTGAACTGTTTGACAACATTCCCAAAATGTAATTAAATGTAACCATGTTTGAACTTTTAGGAAACGTTCTGTTAAAATACTGAAATACCAAGAAAGTAGCGTTATTTTGTCAAGTTTCTTAAATGTGCTGAGAATGTTTCAAAGCCAAGCAATATCCTGCACCATTCCCAGAAAGTTGTGCGAAGGTTGGATGCAAAATAACCATAGGACAATCAAACTCTCACCAAGCTCTAAGAAACATGGTTCTCAGAACATTATGTGTGTTTTCTCTCTTTGTCATCAGCTTATGAGGCAGAATCAATTCCCCTCGTTTGATGATGGAAAAATCTGTATTAATAGTTTTAATAGCTCACAATTGACAGCAATTTAAGCCAATTCAACTGAATTGTCACTGACACACATAAAGTTGTATTTTCTTTCTCTCCTCTCCTCTTTTCCTCATCCTCTCTTCCCTCTTTTCACTAGGCTCAATAATCAGTGATCTGTTTATAAACACAAAGTGAGAAAGACTGAATATGTTATGGAAATGTTTGGGAAAACGTGCTCGGAAACACACTCAGAGCTCACACTTTAGCATCTCTCTGGCTTTTAAACTAGTGCAGCACATAAACTCTGACTAATTACCCAGTCTCTGTGTGTGTGTGTGTGTGTGTGTGTGTGTGTGTGTGTGTGTGTGTGTGTGTGTGTGTGTGTGTGTGTGTGTGTGTGTGTGTGAGGTCATCACTGCCGGTAAGTGTAAAAATAAACCTGATACAGAGTAACTAAAAAGGAAATGATGGTGGTGAAGTGAGGTTGAGCTGGCACTCCCTTGCTGGTCTCGTCAGTGTGAAAGCCTCTGCTGTGAGTTAGATGTTACCAAGGGAGTTCCTCTGGGTCATTGCTCTTGATGGAATGTCAAGATGAAGCAAAAGTCAGTGTGTTGTATTCACTTCTTCACCACAGACTTTCCCAACACACACCAACTGTTTATGATCAGGGCCTGGAGTTTTTCCTTTTCATGACCATCTGATCCTGACCAGGCAAAACTCCTGGCCCTACAGTGTATCTATGATAGCTGACATTTAGAGAACCCACTGGGCACAGACGTCAGTTCAACGTCTAGTTTTGATTTACATTTGGTTGAGTTGTCAACTAACATGAATTCAACGTGAAATCAACAAAAAGGTTAGGTTAAAAGTTTGGTAAAAAAACCATGAAATTCCCTTAAATTGATGACTCTTTCAAATCCAATCAGTTTTGCACAATGATTCAGCACCATCACATACCATTTTTTGATTGAAATTACATGGAAACAATGTTGATTCAACCAGGTCACAAAAACAAGCAGTCCTGTTTTATTTGGGTGTACCAGATTAAGGATCATTATCAGATTAAATTACTCAGAGTCATGTGAAACCATAATGATAATGTTCGCTGTATAAAACACAGTATAATCCCTCGCCAGATTCTGTACATGTCCGCGCCTATAAGTAGAGTTAATGCTGATCGGATGGGAGAGAATAGGAAAGGGTTAAATTGTTCTATAAAAGATTTATAGTTTGGTGATGAGAGCAGTGTGTACTGAGAGGTATTTGCCTTGGCAGCTTTCCGACAGGAAGTTTAGAGCAGCTAGCCATTGGAGCCATCACAGCCCAAAAGTCCACAGTTTACTGCAGTGGGGATGACCTCATCTAAAGGCCAACACATTATCACAGTTTATTGTGAAATAGAAATAATGTATTTATTCCAAATTCATGACAGGCAGGTGTATTGCACTATTTTCATCACAGCGTATTTTGTGTGTATTACACGATTTTCTTTCTTCAGAATGCATTCGTGTACATTACACAAATTAGCTAGGCTAGGGTTAAGATTAAGGTTAGGGTTTAAGGTTAGGATTAGGTTTAGGGGTTAAGATTAGGGTTAGGTAACAGCTAAGTAGTTGCAAAGTAGCTAAAAGTAGTAAGTAGTTGAAAAGTTGCTAATTAGCTAAAATGCTAATGTTCTCCCTGATAAAATTCGAACACACAACCTTTGGGATGCTTGATATTCGTGTTGTATGCCTACCCATTCTCCCGGACCAACCTCCTTCCTATCGTTTCTGTCTTAAGTAGCCTACTGTCTTTATCTGTGATTGAAATTCAAAGTATGCAAAATTGTGTACTGCACACAAAACATTTGCAATTTTATAGCTAATCTCATGCTATTTTACACATTTTGCCATGAAGCTGAGAGAAAATGTTGCAGTTTTAGAGCTCAGGTATTCTTAAAAGACAGGACAATATCAAATATTTGTCTTAATATAAAAAAACATTTGAAATAAATATTTCGATATACCAAAGAATTAGCTATCAAACCAACCTCCTAATTATATATATATTTTCATAAAATGCAACTAAATGGATTTAAGTCAACTCCGTCACACAATAAAAGGCATTTCATTTTTACAATTATTCTTTAAAGTTTTTATTTAATTTTATTTATTACACCTTTGTTGGCTTTGGGGATGACTAGTGAAATATACCTGCTGGAGCGCATGCTACGGGTGGGTGTTGCTATGGTGACTAGCGAGCTGAGATAAGGCAGGGATTTACCTAGCAAAGACTTGTAGATGACCTGGAGCCAGTGGGTTTGGCGACAAATATGTAGTGAGGGCCAGCCAACGAGAGTGTACAGGTCGCAGTGGAGGGTAGTATATGGGGCTTTGGTAAAAAAACAGATGGCACTGTGATAGACCACATCCAATTTGAGTAGAGTGTAGGAGGCTATTTTGTAAATGACATCGCCGAAGTCAAGGATCGGTAGGATAGTACATTTTACAAGGGCATGTTTGGCAGCATAAGCAGCAGTCTCCTGAGGAGGAAAAGGTGTTGTTGGGCCCTCTTCACGACTGTCTTGGTGTGTTTGGACCATGATAGTTAATTGGTGACACTGCTCCACTACAGCCCTGTCGATGTTAATGGGAGCCTGTTTGGCCCGCATCCTCCTGTAGTCCACGATCACCTCCTATTGGAGACGATAACAAGTTCCTTTCTGAAAGATTGACAGTACCACAGTAGCCAAAATGTTATTATTGTCTTTTATCAGTTTATTTATTCCTGTCTGTCTATCACAATGGTGAGGTAAAGTTTTAATCATGTAGCAATTGAACTGGCTGGCTGCTGATATGCTACAGGTCCTGAAGTAAGCAGTCAGTAAGCAGTCAAACACAGTCACTCATGACAGATACAGGCACTGGGCCAACGGGATTAGAAAAACACAGGCTACGTTCCCTGTTTCCTATTAAGTGTACTACTTTTGACTAGGGCCCATAGGGCTCTGGTCAAAAGTAATGCACTATGTGGGGTATAGGGTGTCATTTGGGACTTAACCACAGTACACAAGCCCACAACACCTCGCCCCATGAGATGAGCTGTCACTAAATCAATGGGAAATCAAACCCACCACAACTGGAGAGCAGTGGTGTAAGAGAGATATTCTCAGCAGACTGGGTACAGGAAGATCATGGTACTCAGCCAGAGAGAGCTTTTAATTGTTGCACAAAAGACATACGCCTACAGGTCCATACGGTGTGTGTGCTCAGCAGCGCTTGTGTGTAAATGCGTGCATGCGTGTGACTAATGGAAATGGAACATTCTTTTTCATCCCCCAGTTATCCCTCTGCAAACCTACTATTTCTAAACATATGGGATTGGATCTATGTTAAGGCCTCTGCATACCTTTACATCACACAGAAACTCTATATATAGAAGTGAGGGGAAAGTGGAATAGTTTCTGTCTGCGTACATATGGATAACATTGAATAGAAACTATTCAAACACAGTGGAGCTCTGAGAATAGCCTATAGCCTACAGGTGATAATGCATGTTTATGAATTTATCAATATTTGATGATATATTCTTTAGGACACCACACATATAAAATTAACAAGCAATCTTTTGATGCTTTTTACTGGAGTTGGCAGTGGGACTCTTTATATAAATGTATAGATTTACTTGTTAGATAGGTGTGTCAAGGTGGATTTAAGACTACTCTGTCTAGATCTGGAGTAGGGTAAACTAAAACATCCTGACACACATACACAGGCACAAAAATGCTGATTACGCAACGTAAGCATCTCAAACAAACACCATGATCCCAGCCGCTCGCTTCATCCAGGCTTCACAAGTCACTACCAGCTCTAAGCGCTACTAAAAGTAATCGCATCTGAAAAAGTTGTGTGTGTGTGTGCTCAACATACTGTGTGTCATGGAGTCACGTCTTGGAGTCTCTCTCTGTCCTGGGGTTCCTGGTGGCTCTGGGACTCAAAGAGAGACTGGACATGTTTCAGTGGTATCAGTGGTATGGCACTTTCCCTCTTACTCTCCTCCATCCACTGAGCCTTTGTGACATACAGTGCATTCGGAAAGTATTCAAACCCAGGGACGTCTTTAGGCCTATTTTAGCCTAAAATATTCATTAGACCCCCTAAGTTACAGTGTAACAGACGTTGTGAGCTAGCTAACGGTAACGTTAACGGTGTCTTTTAAATTTTACATAAGTTATGTGGCGATGATATCTGATTAACGTTGTATTTAATGTAGTTTTGCTATCTGTGCCAGTCTATAAATTAGACAGATGACGTAACATCATGCAAATACATTGGGCTCCAAAATTACTGGCACTCCTTACTGGCAATGCACAAACAATACTTAAAAAAATATCAACAATATAATTATAGAGATAAACTCAAAATGCCAACATGTGAGAAATACTGTACATTATTAATGTTTCAATGGAACCAACCAAAATCAAACAATAATTTTATACAAAATTCATTTCACCAAAATCAAGGTTTCATAATTATTGGCACTCCTCATTTAGTACTTAGTGCAACCACCTCTGACAACGAGAACAGCATGGAGTCTTTACCTGTTATGTTTGACAAGGTTAAGGAACACATTTGGAGGGATTTTGGACCATTCCATGCCTGATACTTGCTGGAATTCATTATGCCATCAATCTTATCCAGTGCCCCTGGACCTCTGTAATTCAAACAGTTCCAAAACATCACTGACCCACAACCATATTTCACTGTGTATGCATCTCTGTTTCCACACCAAACATGCCGATCTGACCAAAACGTTCAAATTTGGTCTCATCTGACCAGAGCACCTTCCTCCTGGGGCCAGAAAGGGCTTTCTTCTGGCAACCCCTCCAAAGAACCTGTGGTTGTGGAGGTGGTGTCTGATGGTGCTTTTTGAAACCTGGTGACCCCAAGACGCCACCAAGGCCTGCAATTCTTTCACAGTGATTCTTGGGGATTTTGTTGCTTCTCTCACCATCCTCCTCCCTATCCTGGGAGGCAAAATGCATTTGTGTCCTCTACACGTGAGGTTTTCAACTGTTCCGTATCTTTTAAATGTTTTAATAATAGCCCTGACAGTGTTCAGTGGTATATTCAATCGTTTGGGGATCTTCTTGTAGCCATTACCAGCTTTATGAAGGTCTATGACAATCTGTCTCTTTTGAACTGCCCGTTCTTTTGTTTTCTTCTTGGTGTTGGATTACAAAGGGATATTGCATGCGTGTTACCTCATTTTGATACCCTAGTGAAACAGGAAGTGATGTATTGGCTGAATATAGTTCCTTAAGTCTTATATCAACTTAAATAAGTGGAATTTAATTCCTGGTTTAATTTTGGTAGATGTTATTTACAATAATCTTTTAGGGTACCATTAATTTTGAAACCTTGATTTGGAGGACATTGATTTTTAATTAAATCAATAATTGATTTTGGTGGGTTCCATTGGAACATTATGTTGTTTATATATTTTTTTAAGTATTGTTTGTGCATTGCCAGTCAGGGGTGCCAGTAATTTTGGAGCCCACTGTATCTGTTCATACTCAATTGCTTTCATTCAGTATGTAATGTGTAGAAAAGGTGACATAGTGTTGATCACAATGTCATTGTATTATCCTCAATTTTTCAAGTCTAAGTTTGATGGATATACAAATTTCTTCAAGAGAAGGCCAATCCGGTGAGAAATTAAGATTTTATCTGTTCAAACAAACAAATTGAAACTTAAACTGATTAATCACCTATTAAGCCTTGTCAAAACACATCAGAAAAGAATGAGGGAAAGAAGCTGGAGGCTGACAGGGCTGAGGGAGGGATAAAAAAAAGCGATTAGATGTTTAAGCTTTCAGTTAAATTTGTACAGCATATGACATACTTTTGTTAGGCATAAATAAATTATGTTCATGATATCTTAAAGGGTAATTGTGGATGATACTGTTTA
The DNA here is from genome assembly GCA_023634145.1 of Thymallus thymallus. Taxonomy (NCBI): domain Eukaryota; kingdom Metazoa; phylum Chordata; class Actinopteri; order Salmoniformes; family Salmonidae; genus Thymallus; species Thymallus thymallus. The sequence continues at coordinate 20,664,194 of CM042410.1, read as the reverse complement.
ATCTATCTATCTATCTATCTATCTATCTATCTATCTATCTATCTATCTATCTATCTATCTATCTATCTATCTATCTATCTATCTATCTATCTATCTATCTATCTATCTATCTATCTATCTATCTATCTATCTAATGTGACTTACTTAAATTCTATCCAAATAAAGAAATGAAAGTCCACTCTGTCCCCATCCATCCAACACCAACAAAAGGCACACATGGCTGTACTATGTAGCCAAAATACTTTTTATATACAGCGGGTGAAATAAGTATTGAACACGTCACCATTTTTCTCAGTAAATATATTTCCAAAGGTGCTATTGACATGACATTTTCACCAGATGTTGGTAACAACCCAAGTAATCCACACACAATACCCCATAATGACAAAGCAAAAACAGGTTTTAAAAAATGTTAGCAAAATGGTTCAAGTCCGGGCTCTGGCTGGGCAACTCAAGGACATTCAGAGACTTGTCCCGAAGCCACTCCTTTGTTGTCTTGGCTGTGTGCTTAGGGTCGTTGTCCTGTTGGAAGGTGAACCTTTGCCCCTGTCTGAGGTCCACAGCGCTCTGGAGCATTACTCCGTTCATCTTTCCCTCAATCCTGACTAGTCTCCCAGTCCCTGCCGCTGAAAAACATCCCCACAGCATGATGCTGCCACCGCCATGCTTCACCATAGCGATGGTGCCATGTTTCCTCTAGACATGACGCTTGGTATTCAGGCCAAATAGTTCAATCTTGGTTTCATCAGACCATTGAATCTTCTTTCTCATGGTCTGAGATTTCTTTAGGTGCCTTTTGGCAGACTCCACACGGGCTGTCATGTGCCTTTTACTGAGGAGTGGCTTCCATCTGGCCACTCTATCATGAAGGCCTGATTGGTGGAGTGCTCCAGAGATGGTTGTCCTTCTGGATCGAGGTCGTCAGAGTGACTACCTCACTGACCGAGGCCCTTCTCCCCCAATTGCTCAGTTTGGCCAGGCGGCCAACTCTAGGAAGAGTCTTGGTGGTTCCAAACTTCTTCCATTAAAGAATGATGGAAACCACTGTGTTCTTGGGGACCATCAATGTGCAGACATTTTTTGGTACCCTTCCCCAGATCTGTGCCTCAACACAAGCCTGTCTCGGAGCTCTATGGACAATTCCTTTGACCTCATGGCTTGGACCTTATATAGAGAGGTGTATGCCTTTCCAAATAATGTCCAATCAATTGAATTTACCACAAGTGGACTCCAAGTTATAGAAACATCTCAAGGATGATCAATGGAAACAGGATGCACCTGAGCTCAATTTAGAGTCTCATAGGAAAGGTTCTGACTACTTATGTAAATAAGGTATTTCAGTTATTTTTAATACATTTAAAAAAAATCTAAAAACCTGTTGCTTTGTCATTATGGGGTATTATGTGTAGATTGTTGAGGAATTTCTTTTTTATTCATTTTAGAATAAGGCTGTAACATAACAAAATGTGGAAAAATAATACTTTCTGAATGCGCTATACATTTTACAAATGTTCCTATTCGGTGACTCTCTAATATCACTGGTCTAGAATAATATTTGGTAGCTCCAAACTTCACTGTGGGACGAGGACCGATCAAACTGAATTAACAAAATTAACCCTTCCTCCCCTCCCCTCCCATCCCATCCATCAGCCCATTATAGAAATGTGTTTGTGTTGTTCACAGCAGCATGACAGCAAAGTGCTAGATGACTTTCCTGTGATTTAGAAGAATAAATCAACCCTTGCTCACTAGAATAATGTCATAAATTAGGGCAGCAGGGAGCCTAACATTTAGAGCGTTGGGCCAATAACCGAAAGGTTGCTGGTTTGAATACCAGAGCTGACAAGGTAAAAATACCTGTCAATATGTCATTGAGCAAGGCACTTAACCCTGTAGATAGGCAGTCATTGTAAATAAGGATTTGTTCTTAATTGTCATGAGAGGGTGCATACACAGACCAAGGCGCAGCGCAGGAATAGTTCGACATTTCTTTTTATTTAACACTAGACTCAATGTTACGAACTATACAAACAAACAAACGCTACAATCCAACAAACATAAAGCACACTTACTCACTGACATGTAGACAATGGACCACACCTAGGGTGTGGAACCTACAAACATAAGTAGGATCCCTAATTAGAGACAATGCAATGCACCTGCCTCTAATTAGGGATCCAACACAAAACACCACATAGAAAACAAAACCCTAGAGCTGTCAGACTCTGACCAAGGCTAGAAGCAAAAGGCTTCTCTATGGCCAGAGCCTGACATTAATTGACTTGCCTAGTTAAATAAAATAATCCATATAATGAATGCTTCAATCTAGTTGACATCAGTCAACTTTTCATCTCTGCGTCCTTCGCAGAGCGAAGACATTTAGGACCGCAGAGAAAATGTCAGTTTTACCTTTTGTAAAGAAATCTGTGATAACGACCCAACATGTTTCTGATAAGATTTCAGTTTGGCTTGGATGGATATTTTATGTGGTTGAAATACTATCAGCTTTTATGATGCTGATAAAGATGGCACCTCTACACATAGGAAGATGTTTTGAGTATACTAAAAAATTTAGGGGTTCAAAAAGGGTTCTTCTGTGATTAAATGTGATTGATTGATTGATGGCTTGGCAGACCTATCATTTTCCAGATGTGTGTGTGTGTGGGTGGGTGGGAGTTTATAATAAAGTATTAGCAGGCTAACAATAAAATACAATTCCTATGTGACGAGTAGCCTAAGCACAGGACTCGTAACAGTAGTCACTGCATCCTAAAGTAGATTGAAATTAAAAATTATATACAGTGAGCTCCAAAAATATTGGAACAGTGACACATTTTTGTTGTTGTTTTGGTTCTGTATTCCAGCACTTTGGATTTGAAATGATACAATGCAGTTAAAACACACACACACGTCTGGAAATTGATAGGTCTGCCAAGCCATCAATCAATCAATCACATTTATTTGTAAAGCCCTCTTTACATCAGCAGATGTCACAAGGTGCTTTTATAGAAACCCAGCCTAAAACCCCAAACAGCAAGCAATGCAGATATAGAAGCATGGTGGCTAGGAAAAACTCCCTAGAAAGGCAGGAGCCTAGGAAGAAACCTAGAGAGGAACCAGGCTCTGAGGGTTGCCCAGTCCTCTTCTGGCTGTGCCGGTTAGAGATTGTAAGAGTACACGGCCATTAAGGCCAGATCGTTCTTCAAGATGTTCAAACGTTCAGAGATGACCATGTACTCTTCTAATCTCCACCCGGCACAGCCAGCTTGTTGGCTGCAAGATAAAAACAAACGAGACCACCTCACTACTCGCTATGTGGACACAGTGTGAGGGACGTGGACACAGTATGAGGGATGTGGACACTGTAGGAGGGATGTGGACACTGTAGGAGGGATGTGGACACTGTAGGAGGGATGTGGACACTGAGAGAGAGAGAGAGAGAGTGAGAGAGAGAGAGAGAGAGAGAGAGAGAGAGAGAGAGAGAGAGAGAGAGAGAGAGAGAGAGAGAGAGAGAGAGAGAGAGAGACAGAGGTGTGGGAGAGGAATAAAAATAGGTGAGAGAAAGATTTGTATAGTAACTGTGCTGAGGGCTTCTTGTTTACCAAAGCCTGTTGTCTGGTACAGACAGACAGACAGACAGACAGACAGACAGACAGACAGACAGACAGACAGACAGACAGACAGACAGACAGACAGACAGCAGGTTACAGGGCCAGATCAGCGTGAGCGACAGAAAGATATTAAGATAGATGGCTTTTTTACACACTGATATTGCACATTTAAGCCTAATAGAGAACGATGGTTCCCCCTCCCCCCCACCCCCCCAGTAAAGTACACCCACGAAGAGAGACCCAGGAAGATCATCACCCTGAGCGACAGGAAATACGTACTGCTCCATAACAGCAGATAACGGGCCAGGTTTAGGAAAGAGAGAGACCCCATCCCTCCTGCCTGTTGATGTACACCACCACTGTCCTGTTGTCTGACCTTACAAGGAGCCAACACCCTTAGGCACGATGGGGATACCTTGAGCATCCTATGTCATTGACGAGATGCGTCCAGATGCGTAGCAAACAACCAGCGCTGAAGCATGCACATCAACAGAAGTCCCAGATGCAGCTATCATAAAGGCCATCAGACCCAATAACTGCAGCCACAAGCGAGAAGGCTGAAACTGTGCCATACAGAGCTGGAACGCGACCCTCTTCTGTTGGGACAAAAACGCATGATACAGAATCGAGACCAGAGCGAGACCCAGAAACTGAATGCGCTGAGCCAGAGTCAAACAACTTTTCTTGTGATTCACTATGCACCCCAGAGACTGAATACAGGAAACCAGTGTGGCAGTGTGGAGCTCCACCTGTTCCCTCAACTCCACTACCACTAGCCAATTGAACAGATAAGCCAATAATCTGATTAGCTGGCACCGCACCTGTGCCAAATCCGCCTCCACCACCATAGAACTGTAATGATGGAGAAACCAAGCTTCCTGAAGCATTGGGGTTTTCCAGCCCTTTTTACATCAGTCAATGCCACAAAGTGTAATACAGAAACCCAGCCTAAAACCCCAAATAGCAAGCAATGCAGATGAAGAAGCACAATGGCTAGGAAAAACTCCCTAGAAAGGCAAAACCTAGGAAGAAACCTAGAGAGGAACCAGGCTCTGAGGGGTGCCCAGTCCTCTTCTGGCTGTGCCGGTTGGAGATTATAACAATTCATGGCCACTAAGGCCAGATCTTTCTCCAAGATGTTCAAACGTTCATAGACGATCAGCAGGGTCAAATAATAATCATAGTGGTTGTAGAGGAGTACATCAGGAGTAAATGTCACTTGGCTTTGCTCAGGCATTTAGATGTTGAAATAGCAGGTGTGGTTGAGAGAGAGAGTTGAAAACAGCAGATCTGGGACAAGGTGGCAAGTCCGGTGAACATGTCAGGGTTCATGTAGCTCAGTCAGTAGAGCATGGCATTTGAAACGCGAAGATTGTGGATTCGATTCCCATGGGGTACCAGTATGTAAATGTATGCACTCACTACTGTAAGTTGCTCTGGATAAGAGTTTCTGCTAAATGTCGTAAATGTAAATAACCACAGGCAGAAGAGTTGAAACTGGTGCAGCAGTACACTTTTAGCTCATCTGAAAAAAACAGGGGTTAGCAACTGCAGGTGAACTGCAATTGAATTTACCACAGGTGGACTCCAATCAAGTTGTAAAAACATCTCAAGGATGCAACTGAGCTCAATTTCAAGTGTCATAGCAAATGGTCTGAATACTTATGTAAATAAGGTATTTTTTGCAAAAAAAATCGAAAAACCTGTTTTCGCTTTGTCATTATGGTGTATTTTGTGTAGATTGATGAGGAATAAGGCTGTAATGTAACAAAATGTGGAAAAAAGGAAGGGGTCTGAATACTTTCCGAATGCACTGTAAAATCATATACAGTACATTCCGTTCTCAGCATCAACAGAACTCTCTCTATCCATCATATTCTAGCTCCATCATGGTGATGCAGTGGACTAATTCCTTGGATAGAAAACAGAAGATTGTAGGTTCAAATCTCACTGATGTCGTGTCACAATAAAAAAAAAAGTAAAAAATAGTAAAAAAAAAAAACAATCTGTGAAAGTTTAAAGGAAGTTATTAAAGAACCTCCAAATAACCTATAATTTCTGTTCTCAGAAAATGTCCACTTTAAAAAACGGTCAGTTTTAACGGTCAGGAAACGTATGGCTTCGTTCCCACAACCGATGTGAAACAAAATAATACATTCTCACAACTTCCAAGGAACCAAATGTGCTAGCTGGGTATGAATTAAAAGTGAACAGTACCAGAGAAATGGCCAATGCTATTAACAGTATTACTGCCAATGTGGTGTCTCCTACAAATGGTTGTGTCAGACTTCTACTGTAGATCTCTGTCTCAGCTTTTCTCTGGGCCACTGATGCCCTGTTTTTATGATTACAGCTGACGGTACATAGTTAGTGTTTGGAAGGTGGCCAAAGTGGCGGCAAAGAGACAAAAAATAGCTTAAGCCACCGCCAAGATCAGCAGAACAAAATTAAACATTAATGTTGGGGCTTCCTAATCACAGCAGTGTGTTTTGAGATCATACCATTTTCCATAGTCTAATGGCTTAGTGAGTGGTGTGAGTGAGTGACAACACTTGTATTAGCCCACTAATACTAAGCTAGGAGTACAGGAAATGGTCATGATGTGTGTGATGATGGCTGGCTTTGGCTGTCATGATTTTCCACCCCTACAAGTCAGACAGAGAGTGTCTCGGTTGGCTTGCTCTTGCTGACTATGTGTTTTCTCAAGTCTCCCAAGAAAACTCTTCCATCTTGTCTTCCTCTCTCTCCTCTCAAACTGTTTTACTATGTGTTCATCCCTCCATCTCCTGCCTCTGAGTTCCTCTCACTTTTCCTCTCTCTTTTCCCACTTTGTACCTCTTCCTTTCCTCGTTTTCACTGTCACTGCAATGTCTCACTGGAATCCAAATATACAGTGGGGTCAGCCAGTGTATACCATTCAGTAAACACCAACTCCTTACCCCCTGAGAGAGAGGACGGGGTGGGCCAGGCTCAGCCCAGCACGGAATGTGTTTGAAACTCATATCCACACTCTCTTCGAGGACATATACAGTATGTGTTAACATAAACCACCTCCAGTATGTTTACTCCTTGCTCCCTGCAGACTCACTCCACACTCTTGTTCCTCCTCTTCCTGCCTATCTCTCAGTGATGATATCACATAGGCAGGCTGACTCGATGGCTGTGTCAGCTGTCGCATGTGAACTATTTTTGGACGTCTAATCAACAGCTCTCTCCATAGCTTAGTTTACAATGCCTCCTACAGCTCCCCCACCCTTCCCACAGATAGCACCGCTGTACAAAAACAGTGTCCGAGTCAAAGTATCTTGTTCTTTCTGTTTGTTTCTATGTACTGTGAAGTGAGTTTCCACCTGTGTATTTGTTGATTAAATGGGGTTTATTTCGGGCTTGGCATGTGACTCCCTGTGCTACATTGGCATAAATACTTTTGTGAGGTGGAAAGGCAATATCCACCTGAGAACTGTGTGGGTTAGAAAGCATTTTTTTACTATAAATGGCCTGCTTGCTGTAGTATTACAGCTGGTACAGGGAAATGGAGTACTGTTAATACATTAGTCTATAATTTCAAGGTATTCTAAGAAAGTAACCAATAGAAAAACCTGCTCTTAAATCAAGTCGGACTCACTGACCTCAATAACTGAATAACCAAAACGTCTCTCTCTCTCTCTCTTTCCCTGTATCCCTACAGAGTCGTACTCAGTGGCCGGCAGTGAGGACAGCATCACCCCATCCGTAGGCTCCGTGCCCCCCCAGGCCTCTGGCAGCTCCAGCCCCTGCTCTCCCTCCTCCCCTGGGGGGTCGCGGCACTCTGTCAGTGCCCTGAAGAAGTGGCTCACCAACCCCGTCCGCAAGCTGAGCGTGGGGGGAGGAGGAGGAGTGGAAGGAGGAGGGGGATGCAAGTCGGACAGGCAGGTCCACAGGCTGGATGAGAAGCATCCATCTCCTCTCCTCTCTAACGGCCAAGCCCTGGGAAGGCCTCTGGAGCAGGGGGAGAACTACACCATCCTCCCCTGCACTGATGGAAACTTGGTGAGGCATTCATCTCTAGCCTTGGAATCCACACAGAGGTTTCTATAAAATATTTTAATCACTTCAGGACAAAATCCTGACTCCAGTAACTTAATATGAATGCCCAAGTAATCTGAATAGGTTATGTGTGTGTGTATGTGTGTGTGTATTTGTGTTATATTGTGTATGTTGTGTGTTGTGCAGGGGAACGATGGCCTGGTGAGTCCAGCGGCATACTCCTCAGCACACCCCCTCTGCCACAGCTACCTATCTGACCTACTACAGAATAGGGACACACACAGTCTGGTAAGATTACCAAAACACACACACAAACAAATTGAGCAGACAGTTAACATTGGTTAAAGTCAGGGCTCTGGCTGGGCCACTCAAGGACACTCCTGCGTTTATCTTTTACTCAATCCTGACTAGTCTCCTAGTCCCTGCTGCTGAAACACATCCCCACAGCATGATGCTGCCACCACCATGCTTTACCGTAGGGATGGTGCCAGATTTTCTCCAGACATGATGCTTGGTATTCAGGCCAAAGAGTTCAATCTTGGTTTCATCAGACCAGAGAATCTTGTTTCTCATGGTCTGAGAGTACTTTAGGTGCCTTTTGGCAAACTCCACACGGGCTGTCATGTGCCTTTTACTGAGGAGTGGCTTCCGTCTGCCCACTCTACCATAAAGGCCTGATTGGTGGAGTACTGCAGAGATGGTTGTCCTTCTGGAAGGTTCTCCCATCTCCACAGAGGAACTCTGGAGCTCTGTCAGAGTGACCATCGGGTTCTTGGTCACCTCCCTGACAAGGCCCTTCTCCCCCGTGTGAGGGCTTGGTTGTGGTAAGGCCTCTTACTCCCACCTAGGGGAGGAGAGAGGCACACAACCAGGCTCTCACACATTATTAGGGAGATTATCATCCCCAATCAGAGACAGCTGTATAGCGTTGTCTCTGATTGGGGATAGTATATAGGCTCCATTCATTTCCACCTGTGTGTGGATCATTGTTGGAGTTTGTCTGCATGTTAGCAGAACTCATGTAAGTCACCTTGCTTTTGTTAATAGTCAGTTTATGTTTTCACTCTCCTTATTTTATTTTTGAATGCTTCGTGAGAACATCTCATTTGAAATAAAAAAGGATGACACTTCACCAGCGCTCCGTCTACCGTCCCTTATATACTACGCACCGTGACAGAATGATCCACCACCCTGGGACGCAACGGGGGATTACATTAGGAGATATCCTCCTCGGTATGGGGAAGATTACCGAGGAGGAACACTCCTATTATCGCTCGGTGGAGGAAGGCTGGGGTCCGGAGCAGCCGAGGCGCCGGAGACGGAGGACACGTCACCGGGCTAGAGTTGAGGACCAGCCTGGAGCCCTGAAAACCCCTCAAACGGATTTTGGGGGGGGGGGCTATGGGGGTGGTCGGGGATCGAGGGAGAAGATCCCCGACCACTGCACTCGTGGGGGTTCCAGGAGGAGCCCCTACAGCCGTGGGAACGGGAGTACAGAGAGGAGTCGGAGGAAGACGACGACGATGTGCTTCTGTTCCCTCACTCGTGGGGGTTCCCGGAGGAACCCTCACAGGATGGGGATTGGCGGTGGAGTAGGCACGACAGGGAAAGTCGTGCTCCAGCGCCAGTTCCCAGTCCGGTGCCTCCAGCGCCGGTCCAGAGTCGGAGGAAGAGGAGACCGACTCAGCGCACCACACCATCGGTGCGCAACACTAGCCCGGTGCGACCCGTACCAGCTAAACGCACCCAGCCAACGGTGCGTTTCCCCAGCCCGGTACGGCCCGCGCCTGCTCCGCGCACCAGCCAAACGGTGCGTTTCCCCAGCCCGGCGCAACCCGTGCCAGCTAAACGCAACAACCCAACAGTGCGTTTCCCCAGCCCGGCGCGACCCGAGCCAGCTCAACGCACCGACCCAACGGTGCGTTTCCCCAGCCAGGTACAGCCCGTTCCAGCTACTCGCACCAGACCAGTGGTGCGTTCCCCCAGCCCGGTACGGTCTGTGCCTACTCCTCGCACCCAACCTATGGTGCGTATCTCCAGCCCGGTGCGACCCGTGCCAGCTCCTCGCACCAGACCTATGATGCGTGTCCCCAGTCCAGTACGCCCTGTGCCTACACCTCGCACGGAGGCTACCGCGACGGTCGCCACCACAGGGCTGGAAACCCTCTCTGCGTCGGTGCCCAGGGTGGGCACGACGTTCAGCCCCGCTGTGGAGCAGGAGCTCCATAGCGTGTCGGTGCCCAGTCTGGGGCCGACAGCCAGCCCAACCACAGGGCTGGAAACCCTCTCTGCGTCGGTGCCCAGGGTGGGCACGACGTTCAGCCCCGCTGTGGAGCAGGAGCTCCATAGCGCGTCGGTGCCCAGTCTGGGGCCGACAGCCAGCCCAACCACAGGGCTGGAAACCCTCTCTGCGTCGGTGCCCAGGGTGGGCACGACGTTCAGCCCCGCTGTGGAGCAGGAGCTCCATAGCGTGTCGGTGCCCAGTCTGGGGCCGACAGCCAGCCCAACTACAGGGTTGGAAACCATCTCTGCGTCGGTGCCCAGGGTGGGCACGACGTTCAGTCCCGCTGTGGAGCAGGAGCTCCATAGCGTGTCGGTGCCCAGTCTGGGGCCGACAGCCAGCCCAACTACAGGGCTGGAAACCATCTCTGTGTCGGTGCCCAGGGTGGGCACGACGTTCAGTCCCGCTGTGGAGCAGGAGCTCCATAGCGTGTCGGTGCCCAGTCTGGGGCCGACAGCCAGCCCCACCAGAGGGCTGGAAACCATCTCTGCGTCGGTGCCCAGGGTGGGCACGACGTTCAGCCCCGCTGTGGAGCAGGAGCTCCATAGCGTGTCGGTGCCCAGTCTGGGGCCGACAGCCAGCCCCACCAGAGGGCTGGGAACCATCTCTGCGTCGGTGCCCAGGGTGGGCACGACGTTCAGTCCCGCTGTGGAGCAGGAGCTCCATAGCGTGTCGGTGCCCAGTCTGGGGCCGACAGCCAGACCAGCTGCAGGGCTGAAGACCACCTCTGCGTCGGTGCCCAGGGTGGGCACGGCATCCAGCCTGAGGTCTCCGGAGAAGGTCAGCAGCCTGAGGCCTCCTGTGAAGGTCAGCAGTCCGAGGCCTCCAGTGAAGGTTAGCAGCCCGAGGCCTCAAGAGAAGGTCAGCAGCCCGAGACCTCCAGAGAAGGTCAGCAGCCCGAGGCCTCCAGTGAAGGTCAGCAGCCCGAGGCCTCCAGTGAAGGTCAGCAGCCCGAGGCCTCCAGTGAAGGTCAGCAGCCCGAGGCCTCCAGTGAAGGTCAGCAGCCCGAGGCCTCCAGTAAAGGTCAGCAGCCCGAGGCCTACAATGAAGGTCAGCGCCACGCCACCTCCAGCGAAGGTCAGCGCCACGCCACCTCCAGCGAAGGTCAGTGCCACGCCACCTCCAGCGAAGGTCAGCGCCACGCCACCTCCAGCGAAGGTCAGCGCCACGCCACCTCCAGCGAGGGTCAGCGCCACGCCACCTCCAGCGAAGGTCAGCGCCACGCCACCTCCAGCGAAGGTCAGCGCCACGCCACCTCCAGCGAAGGTCAGTGCCACGCCACCTCCAGCGAAGGTCAGCGCCACGCCACCTCCAGCGAAGGTCAGCGCCACGCCACCTCCAGCGAAGGTCAGCGCCACGCCACCTCCAGCGAAGGTCAGCGTTCCGCCACCTCCAGCGAAGGTCAGCGTCCCGGAGCCTCCAGCCACAGCTCAAGGCCTGGAGCCTCCTCCACCGGTGCCCAGTCCAGGGCCGGTCGTCTGCTTCGCTCCAGTGCCGGAGCAGTCCGCTCCACCGGTGCGCAGTCCGGGGCCGGTCGTCTGCGTCGCTCCAGTGCCGGAGAAGTCCGCTCCACCGGTGCCCAGCCCGGGGCCGGTCGTCTACGTCGCTCCATTGACGGAGCAGTCCGCTCCACCGGTGCCCAGTCCGGGGCCGGTCGTCTACGTCGCTCCAGTGCCGGAGCAGTCCGCTCCACCGGTGCCCAGTCCGGGGCCGGTCGTCTGCGCCGCTCCAGTGCCGGAGCAGTCCGCTCCAGGGTCCAGACAGGACTTGGTGAATGGCGGGAGTACTGAGGGGGGAACCACCGCGCCGGGGTCCGGACCGGACCGGGCGTGCAACGGAGAGGTAGGAGGAAAGCTACTCTCACAGCCTGTGCCACGCCCGGAACCGGAACCGGAGCCCCCACCAGCAACCACCTCAGTACCCCGCCATGTCCCCCCTAGTTTTGGACATTTTTTCTTTTCAGGAGAGGGGGGATTGTATGTGTGCGGTCGGGAGTCCGCACCTTAGGGGGGGGGTACTGTGAGGGCTTGGTTGTGGTAAGGCCTCTTACTCCCACCTAGGGGAGGAGAGAGGCACACAACCAGGCTCTCACACATTATTAGGGAGATTATCATCCCCAATCAGAGACAGCTGTATAGCGTTGTCTCTGATTGGGGATAGTATATAGTCTCCATTCATTTCCACCTGTGTGTGGATCATTGTTGGAGTTTGTCTGCATGTTAGCAGAACTCATGTAAGTCACCTTGCTTTTGTTAATAGTCAGTTTATGTTTTCACTCTCCTTATTTTATTTTTGAATGCTTCGTGAGAACATCTCATTTGAAATAAAAAAGGATGACACTTCACCAGCGCTCCGTCTACCGTCCCTTATATACTACGCACCGTGACACCCCGAATCCTGTCTCGGAGCTCTACTGACAATTCCTTCGACCTCATGGCTTGGTTTTTGCTCTAACATGCACTGTCAACTGTGGAACATTATATAGACAGGTGTGTGTATTTCCAAATCATGTCCAATCAATTGAATTTACCACAGGTGGACTCCAATCAAGTTTTTGAAACATCTAAAGGATGATGAATGGAAACAGGATACACCTGAGCTCAATTTCTTGTCTCATAGCAAAGGGTCTGAATTCTTATGTAAATAAGGTATTTCTGTTTTTTTATCTTTAAAACATTTGCAAAAAAAAATGTAAACCTGTTTTTTGCTTAGTCATTATGGGGTATTGTGTGTAGATTTTAGAATAAGGCTGTAACATAACAAAATGTGGGTCTGAATACTTTTCGAATGCACTGTATATAGCCTCGTTATTGTTATTTTTTTGTCTTCCTTTTTCTTAAAACTGCATTGTTGGTTAAGGGCTTGTAAGTAAGCATTTCACTGTAAGGTCTACACCTGTTGTATTTGGAACATGTGACAAATAACATTTTATTTGATTGTTAGAGCTCTGTACTCTGTACTCAAAGGCTGATTCTGTGTTGAAAGGGAGAACAGAGAGATATTACAGCTGCCAGAGAACAATCAAACAGAGCTCATAAGAAATGCCAGAGTGATCAACCAAACCAGAGGAGTATGCTAAATTAGCATAGCTAATGTTTATCAAACATAACAGTTTCCCCTGCAAATACACACTCAATCAATCAATCAATCAATCAATCAATCAATCAATCAATCAAATGTATTTATAAAGCCCTTTTTACATCTGCCAATGTCACAAAGTGCTATACAGAAACCCAGCCTAAAACCTCAAACAGCTAGTAAAAACTCCCTAGAAAGACAAAAGCCTAGGAAGAAACCTAGAGAGGAACCTGGCTCTGAGGGGTGGCCGGGTGGAGATTATAACAATTCATGGCCACTAAGGCCAGATCTTTCTCCAAGATGTTCAAACGTTCATAGATGACCAGCAGTGCCAAATAATAATCATAGTGGTATAACAAACTGACCCTAGCCCCCCCAGCACATAGACTATTGCAGCATAGATACTGGAGGCTGAGACAGGGGGGGTGGGAGACAGTGTGGCCCCGTACGACAATACCCCTGGACAGGGCCAACCAGGCAGGATATAACCCCACCCACTTTGCCAAAGCACAGGCCCAACACCACCAGAGGGATATCAACAGACCGCTAACCTACTACCCTGAGACAAGGCTGAGTATAGCCCACGAAGATCCCCTCCGCTGCACGAGCCCAAGGGGAATGCTGGGAATGCTGTACAGTATATTCAGTGTATCTGGCAGTAACTCCACTTCACCCAAACATTACCTTCAAATATCAACTTTGCCTGTTAAGTTATTACACGCACACAAACACACGCTCTCTCCCTCAAATCATCAGGAGAAAACTCTCAACCACCTTAAATCTAAAGAACCTTTAAGAAAGCCCTGCGCAGTGCGATCAATCCTGTGGGATTTTCCATGCCGCATCTGGAAGTGATCAAGCAGCGAGGCAGCAGATCAGCCCCGGACAGCCTACTGCCTCCACAGACTCACTGGGGAGCTGAAAACAGGGTCAGGGCTGGGGGTGGAGGGCTGGAGGGTTGGGTGGAGGGGGGTTAG